>CALYDF020003365.1:0-33852 GCA_944474145.2 Dicrocoelium dendriticum
TTTATGTACCCAAAAGGGTGCACATTCAGCAGTTTACATTATCAACTGTAAATTTACAAGAGGATTATGAGTAAAATGCAATGTTTACAAATGGATATAAAAATGAGGATACACTGTCATAGATCAATCAAGCAACAATCCCAAAACGTTGGACTAAACCTTCGGGATTTGCATCCAGTGAAAACCGAAATGGTTTCGTAAAAATGTTTCTTCAGAATTCGTTTTAACTGACGTCGAATTTTTTGTCCAGCAACAATATATCGGGGATTGTACGCGACATATTGTGTGCATATTCAATGTTGGATATAGTAAAGGGTCGCAGTGGCCTTGGAAGTTGATTTAACAAAATGTCTGTCGGTGTAATGTTGCTATACTGACATATATGCAGTAGATAGTGCAAAAATGATATTTGGCGAAAATGACAGCAGCCGATTTAAAGGCTCCGCGAAAGAAAGTCTGCGTTGCTTGCCCCAAAGGATAAGATCGCAAAAATATATCAAGATTGAATTGAAAAACAAGACTCTAGTTAACCATTTCAGCCGGCTCAGATTGAGCTTCACTTTACTCGAAAAATATCACTTTCCAAAACAGCTGATAGATAATCCAATTAAAAGTCAGATACGTCATCAAAGCCCTGACTAACTACTCATTATTACAATGGCCATTTGCTTGCGTACGTTGCATATATGTGTATGATATAGATATAATATTTCGATGACAGTAATGTGCCTAGTACGGTAGTAGAGGCAATAATCTGCTGCCGCACGTCTTTGAATGTTTGATTCTAGTGTGGTTAAGTGGTCCTTTATAGTTAGTGATAAGAACTGTACAGTATTGTAACTTAGTAATATCAAAGGAGAATATAATTAGAGGGAATCATTGTTGAGGATTGGTAGTAGGCAATCCAGGAGTGTAACCGACAACTTAATTCCTTCAGACAACCCTCCTTTAGTCGAGACATCGGTATTCACAAACAAACGAATAATGAGCTCAAAGAAATTCTTATTCCCACGGCTGAGAAGCCTGTGGTACCGTAACAAGGAGCAGAAAATATGGGATATTTTTAATCTTAAAACTCTTATGGAATACCCAAAGGAGATTCTCCGTTAGGCAATACGTCCAGTTCTCACTCTTTATTACCTATGTCTAACAAGTATGAACTACAGTCTTGTGTTTCATGGATCAAGAGGTCGTGAACAATTAAGCACCAGGAATCGTGACTGATTGAAAAACCGGCGCGATAAGCGATTGCCGTTTCTACTTTGGAAATCCTATATGAGAATATCGATTAGGAAATATTTGCACAAGCTAAAACGCATTATACTTTTCTATCCTTTTAGCCGTTCTAAAATTCTTGAGAAAATCAGTACATTAAGGTAAGTATACGTCTTCTAAAAACCACAATTAGCTGTTTATACCAAGGTTGAGGATCGCGAAGGTTTAGCGACAAATTCATCACTAAAAGCGCAAGATATATGAATGCATTGGTGATTTATGGCTTTCTGGTTAGCAACTTCTTTCTCAGTTACCTTTTCTATCGTCTACTGCTTTCATGTCTATTTCTCTCAAACTAATTGTTAAATTCCAAAGCATACCGACTAATCATTATGATCGATATCTAATTAGCTTACACCCACACGTTTATCTGGATGTCACAGTACGACATATTTTGTTGTTGATCTCAGCCCCGTTATCTTCTTCTGTTCCACAGTTGCCCTGTTTTGTTTGTCACCGGAACGCTATCTCCCTACAATCGTTCCGTACACCGTCTGTACACTGTCGCTCGAAACGCGGTTCGAAATCAACCGGAAAAACTGAAACATATTGAATTACTTCAGGTGGATGATGTGGCAAACGTACTTGTATGCCGGGTCAGTGCTGTGGACACCGACAAAAGAATTTGCTGTTCTTACCCCAATCGTGTTGTTTTTGCTTCTCTATAACGTGTAATTGAGAGTTTGTTTCGCCCTCCTACCAGTATTACCGATCATAGATAATCCTCGGCTAGTTGTAAAGTGTCCGTAGTATACAGGCAAATAAAACCCTATCAGAAACTACTCAATTATGAACGAGGTAACCGTTATCTGTCTCTCAAAACTTTCTATCGGGCACTGAAAACCCTATCTGATGAAAGCCAAACGATATTTACTCCTAGGTGAATCGTTTCACGATCGATAGATGGAATACCTCATCGGGCGATGGGTTGATACTGACTGCGCTTAGAAGTGGGTCATTTTAGGACAACCAGAGGACACGCCTATGTACCCAGTGATTCATCCAGCAGTGTGGTGGCATCCTGCTGCATTCTTCTTACATCAAGTAATCGTTCGCCCCGTCAGGTAAAAGTTCAGTTCTACTTTATTCTGTTAGACAAAATCAGTTATTCCCATAGGGATTAAATTTACCTGGGTAATGACGATAACTCATGGCTGATTGACCGAGGATTATGACTTAGTGAAATTGCCGGCTTAATCCAAACAACATAGTCCAACAAAATCACAGACTCCTTATCTCTGTTTTCATTTTAGCCGGAGAAACTGGCCTATTCGTTGCAATACTTCATTCAGGGCTTAGGTATAGGTGAGTTTTAATTTGTTACTAGTTAATAGTTGCCACGTTTTCAACAGTTCCACAGCTAATCTAGCACGTGCAGGCAGTTTCACAACTAGACAATTACGTTTATCATGTCTACACAATCCGCTCGTGATACATTGTGGTTGTTTATACGACAAGCTGTCAGTAACTTTAACTCAGCAACTCATGAAACTTGAAATGTCTCTTGACCGCTTGACAACCTGACGCAGATACACCTCAACTAACTGTTGGTTGTCCCAATTGTATCCTAGCTGACGGACCACTAACCGATATAAACGTTTATTATGAGTAAGAGAAAAAGTGAACTTTGGTTGCGGCATTCCACTTTAATCACCCGAGTTCATTCGTCGGCTTTTTGTATCACTGTGAACTATCAAGTTCTTACTTACAATATTTCACCAAATCATGTTGGATAGATCATTTTGAAGCAGGGGCTGTGTGAAAGAATATCACTGCGCAAACTCAACATGGGTCGTAATTCACATAGTAGTGAACCTTAGCCAATTTGATCACTTGGTCAGCATCTGAAACAAAGACATAATGACATCGGACAACCACACCCACATACACTAAGACCCGCACAACGCAGGAGATACACTAGACTCTTCGTTGAATAAGTCACCGTTCTGACAAATGTTGTCAGTCGTAGTTTGATGGCTTAGAAGTAAACGCTTTTTTAGCATCCCATTGTCTTGAACTTGTCTAAGGAATGTAACCTACGAAACTGTTTATGGAGTGCCGTGCTGTGGAGGAGCAAAACACAGTACTTGTTAGCGAGGCATTAATATGACGAGGCGGAAAGCGCCGTTTGAGTAACTTACACTTTATCTCTGCATCATTGCCAAGATGCATCCCGCCTTTTATTCTACAATGCACCGAAAGCAACTCAGTCAGACCTTTGATGGCAGTGAATGTACAGATATTCGCGATCTGTACTAGAAAACCTTCTCGCTTTTGAAAACTCTAATTAGTACAGCCAGCTTTCTTGAACCTATGTGTTCCTCAACATTCGCTAACCATGAGCAGAAACTACGGATTCTCATCAGACAGAATTTTAACAAATGCTCAAGGTTCAACATAGTTAAATGCCTTATTGTTCGGAAGTGCCGAGCATTATAATGTAGAAACCGCTGTTGGTCTAATTTAGCGCGCAGCTGATCTGGCCTAATCAGTTGCACTCTGACAGTAACAGCTGGGTCACAAAGCTTGCACGTTTGAGTTGTCGAATGCATATCAATGGAAGCGGAAGGAGACAAATTAAAGGAATCCCGTTTCTCCGGTGATCTACCACACAAGTACTGCGCACCAACAAGATGAAACGATATCAGAAATCATGACGCCTACTCACCAAAGACTTCCCTTATCGCGTCACTTAGCCTAGTAATGTCAAATCACGTGAAGTAAATAAATAAATAGCTACCTACAATACCATAAAAAATGAAAACTGATTTAAAACCGGTAAAAAAGCAGGTGCTTGACATGTCCAATTGGGTGGTTAGAGTGAAAAAAGACAGATCAAGGGATAAGGGAATCATCGGTTTAGGCGATTACACATTTAACTGCGCTGCCGTATAAAAAGATTTTAAAATTAGAATATGCGCACACAAAGCAATTAGGGGAGTGGTTATTTATCATATAATAGGCGAGAAAATAAAAAATAACAAGGACAACGCTTACTTTTGTGCAGCTATCTCGGGCGACGGGATACATAAATCCAATTTCTACAGTTGTAGCTTTTATCCAACCGTGTACAAAGGGTTTAAAGTGAATCTTTCGCGAGTAGGTTTATAGCACCGTCCATTGCCTGTTATGCATTAGTGCCAGTATCTGGTGGTCATGGGCTATAGCACGTAGTGTAGATGTTACAGAATATCGTCAAGGTGTTTTTTGAAAAGGGATAAGGTGGGAGCATTAGTTGCGTCTTCCGGGAGGGCGTTCCAAGGCTGTGACACTCGAAGGGAGAAAAGGATTTGCTGACATTCCAGTCGGCATTACTGCGCGACCAGCTTTAACTGCCGACCATTTAGCAGGGTGTTTTGACTGAGTATCAGAAGGGAATGTCATGGGTGGTTGGGTTTCTCAGGATCTGGTACACCATTATGAGATCGCCCCTTAGACGCCGATAACGTCCACTGTATATTTTGAGAGTCTTTAACCTGAGTGGGTAGGGGAGGCTGGTCAAACCTCTGACGCTCTTCGTTGCCCTACATTGTGCAGTATCAAGCGCAGTGAGATGGTGCTTGAGCCAGAGTTTCCACGCTTGAATAGCGTATTCCGTTTGCTGCGTCACGTACGCACTAAGCATTTTTGGAAAGACAGAAGGGTCAAACTTCCCGAAAGCTCAGTGAAGTAGGTTACGTACCACAATGGAGATCAATCTGCAGTAGATGCTATGTTACACGACACGGATGACTATAGCTGTCTGCCAGCTTAATTTCGTACTTTCCACACAGGGGATTGTTCTGTATTCGCTCAGCATGCTTCCAGGCTAGTCTAGACTAGCAAGTGCAATAAGTTTAACAGTACGCATGGTAGGCGTAAGGAGTTTAGGCTTTAGACAAGTGAAACGATAGTTAGACACAGTACCTTGTTATCAATGGAAAATACATTTTCAGATGCCTGTAACTGATGACTAGAAACGGAATCTGGAGGATGCAACTGTGAAATGCGTACTTAACAGCAACAACGGGCAAAATGTCTACGCTTTCCGCGCCTTTTGCAATCCATTTCTAAGTAAGAGCACTTGGTAAAATTGGCTTTATGCTCTAGGCTATCGCAGCGGAAGTATTTCTGTGGGGATTGGGATTCGGTTGGGGGGCGATGGGTCCTGGCAATATCCCGTATGTCTGCGTGGGTAGTGAAAAATCCCAATTGTTCGGCCGTACATGTTTTTGTGTGAGCTAACTCCAAAGTCTTATCCCAAGTCAATTTGGAAGCGTCTTCGAAAAGTAAGCACTCCCGTGGTCTTGGTTCGCGGCCCTTGCTGCGGAGCTGCGTGCTTTGCGTAGTTTCGTCAGTGAAGGCAGGTGGCACGTGCTCCATACATCTGCTATTTAGGAAGAAGCTCCGTGCGGGGACAGTGCGTCCAACTCCCAGCCGGTAATGGCCTGGCCCACATGCGCGCGTTATTCATATCGGATTCAGCGTTTGCCTTCACACTCATGAATGTTCCCGACTAGAGCGCAGTAGTAAGCGTCCGGTAAGTTGTCTGATACCGATGAGGACGATCTAGCTCGTCGGAGTTATTAGTTGCAGGAATCGGAAGTGCGTCATTCAACTTTGTCCGAAGGGCGTGCCCAAACACGAGTTCAGCTGGCATTTGTCTGTGGCTCGGTGGTGTGTTCTTCCGCAAAAGATACTGCTTGTAGAACTTCACCCTCCCAACCTGTACCCGATAAGTCAATAGTTCGGATACTCTCTTTCAAAAATCGATTGTACCGCTCTACCATGATGTTTGCCGCTAAGTTATACGGAGCGGTACGTGAGTGGTGGATGGCGTGAAGTTGAAGGAACGAAAGAAACTCGTCTGTAGTCTTGCTATTTTTTGGCTTGCAGTTTAACAGAAACCCCTGAACGCGGCAGCTTGTGTCGTCTTCCTGACTCGTCATCTGGAGTTTTTCCTTAATAGGAGCTGAGATTGGTTCATTACTCACGGAAGATACCAGTAACCTGACATTATCGTCCAGATTATTATCAGTTTCGTTTAGTGGCAGTCGAGAGAGCCCACCCGCTACCTGGTTTTCACGTCCGGGGCAAACTTTAATTTGAAAATCGTATGTTAACAAACGTGCATACCAGCTGTGTATCCGAAGTGGTCGGATGCCAGTTGTTCCCCCAGTAAGTAAGCTAGTTAGCGCTTCGCGGTCTGTACGAAGAGTGAACGATATTCCGAACAAGAGCAAATTCCACTTCTCACAGGCCCAAAAGCAGTCAAGAGCTTCTTTTTCCCCGGCAGAGTAAGAAACCTCTACCGCGAACACTTTCCTTGAAAAGTATTCAATTACTCTTTCTTGCCCATTCCGAATTTGGGATCAGATAACACCTAACCTAGTGTTTGATACATCAGTGGAGACAATCCTTAGGCACAACTCGTCGAAAATCGCCATGAATGGTGTGGCACCAATGGGGCATTTTTTCTCCTCAAGTGCCTTATGTTGTGGTGACCCCAAACAAATACATTTTTCCTTTGTCAGTTCACGCAGTGGCTCAAGATTGTTCGTGAAATCCTACAGGTATCATAGGTTATAAGACCACATACCTAGCAACTACTTTACTTCGGTGAAGTTCTGTGGACGAGGAGCCTCGGCGATGACACGGGCGTTGTCAAAACTCGGCTTCACGCCGTCAGTTGTTACAATGTGGCCCAGGAACTCCATTTCACTAGAATTAACTTTACACTTCTTGAGGTTTAACCGGAGGTTAAGATTTTGTAATCGATGTAACACAACAGAGCTGTTTTTAATTTGGCATGCTTTACCGGCTTTGGTTAGGCGTTAATTCGTTCGGTTAATTGCCTTCGTTCGAATATGAATCATCCTGTAAAGGATGCGATTCAATTACTGGTGAATAATGTTGAAACGAGGAAAAGTGTGCGATTAGGCACCCTACCTTACACAATACCAGTTTGAGCATATACATAAATAAATAAAAGAAAGCGGTTTACTTACCGTTCGGCGGTATACGACCCTTATGTAGGAGCGAACATTTGTTTCTCCGCCCTGAAACTTATTGATCAGAAAATTAAGATTTTCAGATCATAAATTTTTTCATCTAGCAGCAACCCGATCACTCACAGTACATTCATCTGTTGTGAATTTTCATGGCACTGGTTTTAACTTTACATTATAGCAAAAATTGGGGAAGGGGCCAGTAAATAGCACAGGCTAAAATTTTCTTGTATGGATAAAGGAAAACTACACTTTAGACTCTCAGCTATTCATATATTTTTGGGTCCGATACCGTTAATGTTTCTGGAGGTTTCTGCGTTCCAGTTGTCTTCTTCACATTCGGTATACTGAGAAAAGTCGCTAGAAAACTCCTGGATATGACAAAGTTTGCAAACGGCACGTATTCTAGTTGTCATAGTAGATTCCACAGTTTGGCATATTTTACTAAGACCGAAAGAAATTTTGCGATTTGCTGGACTTGAGGTGAGCAGATAACTACCATTATGCATAGGATGGATAGCGATTTTCCACATTTAAAGGGTGATGCTGTCTTTACTTGTCGGCTTATTAATAAAGTTGTAAAACATATGGACATTATTTTTTACTCCTCTTAGCCAAAGCTAATCCAGTCGAAGGTGATTGGAAGATCCAAAAAAGCATGGTTGAGCACCGCGACATTAAGAGTTGCTTGTATGCTCGTCTTGTGTGCTTTTCCAAAGCACTATATCCTTTTACTTAGTTTGCTGTGAATGTTAGCTGTGAAAGAAGCTCTTATGATGGTTTTTTATATGTTAATTCCCGCTTCAGCTACGGAGAAAGTGCTAGGCATATAGCCGGATAATTATCGGGCTTTTGTGACTTGTTACAGTATATGTACAGAGAAACTTAAGTATTTAGATACCAAGCTCCTAAGTCCAGAAACGAATTAGAGGCACGAAGCACCCAACCCATAAGAGTGATAAAGACCTCCGGGATGCGACATTTCTACTTACTTACTTGGGATTTTCTTACAGTGAAGTTTCTTACCAGCCGTTCACTATCCATATTTAGTGCGGTGAGGTGTTTACATATGCTTCCGAGGTATATTTGTAATTTATCCAGTAGAAATGGATAGACCAGATTGAAGTAATCTGCAGACATAAAGCGTCTTTGGTTGATGGGGTAGCACCTATTGTTTGTCTAGATCAAGAACTTTGGCGGCGTAAGCACATATTTTCTGGAAACCAATGCTTGTTTATGTGTTGATATAGTATATCGCTGACCAAAACTGTCTTTTTGTGTTCAAATCTCTAGGTATGAGTCAACTCAATTTAGTCAGGATATTTCAATGAGGCTAGGTGTCGTTTAAGAACAGAAACAAAAAGTAAGGTTGTAATTTAAACATCACGTACACACAAAGTACAACTTGCTATCGAAAAAATATATCCTTTTGACCTCTTAGAGCCGCTGGTATTCAGAAGGTGGGGTCTTTATGCCGGTAAGGATTGATGTAAAATTATGCAGGCGCATATCGTTCCTAAAATCTATCGGCTTCAGTGAAGATACACTTATGAACCTCGATCGGCCCAATTGACTAGCCCCTAGTCAGCTTTGTAAGCCGCAGGGAATTATTAGACTTATGTACGGCTATTTAACGCCGCATTAAAACATTTGTTAGCTGACGTGGCATCACAGAGTGGTTGACTGAAGCAAAGATATTAAAATTATCAAATACCGTAGCGTCAATTTATTTTGAAGATGTGTTCCATATATGGGGCTTAGTTGGCAAAGTTAGTCTCAGACGACTCACATGTGATTGCAGCTACCTGAGAAGGCAGGGGATGTATTATTCCTCAAGGTCTTACTGCTGGGGTAGATTGCTTAACAAAAAGGCGGAGAACAAAATGCAATTGTTTTTCTACGAAGTTGTTGTGGCTTTCTTGGAAACCTAATTGTAACAAGCTTTTCATGCTAATTGTGGTGGATATTAGAAAATAATACTTTTCGCTGTCACCGAATGTTTACCTGTCATTCCTAGATATCCTTATTTAATACAGGCTTATGTTTGATTGATCAACAATTTATTCTTTCAGCGAGGCAGTATTACATCACTTGGCTGGAGTAAGGGAGACGGCTTTTCAGATTAAACAGTCACACTGCATAAAATTTTAACGAATGAGCCCATTTCACCACGTAGTTCATACTATCAAGTTTCATTGACACAAGATCCAGTTTTGTGCCTAACGGGATTCAATAACAGGCTAAAAATACGAATCAAGGTAATCTGCGATAAAGGCGTACATTTACATGATGCTTTTGAACCACTTTGTTAGATAGGTCAAAGGAGCTGCATGTTATTTAAACAAAATCTAAAACGAGACACACTGTCCAAAAATCCGGAACTCGTGCACCAAATAAAGGGACATTGTTAACCTAAAGAAATGCGTCATTTTTAATTCTTAACATTTGCCAAATGAATTTGGCTCCAACAGATTTTAATGGGTGGGGTCTTTATCTAATTAAGAGGCACTATTAACAGTCGTTTCCTACAAAATGTTTGGCGGCATCGATCCTATCAATATTATGATCTATAACTCCGTAGCAATACTTGCATTTGTGTATTGCATAAGGACAGGTAGAACCGGTCAAATCCACAGTGAAACACGATACTCATCATGGTCTGTCTGGAATTCGATCCGCAATATTTACTAACAATAGTTACACCAAAAACACAATGGCTATCTGAAAAGGAGGTGGGACGAATGCTGACGGAAAAAACATCTGACCACAGCAGAAGTGGTTGCAGTATATAGAGTCAAAACGTACGTGATAAGTGTGGAAGACAACGAATCAGTGTATTATTGCAGTCATAGGGCGTAGGTCCGCATTCCATCAGCCGTGTAGATAGCGCGTACGAAAGATATCTTTCCCACGAAGAAATAATGGCTGCTTTCAGGACTAACTTGAACGTAGCCATAACCGGCAATTTCTTCTGATACTTTTCTCTGCATAGCGTCTATCAAACTCGGTAGATCTCTCGCCATCATCCCTGTAGACCACTATCCAATGCTGAATAATGTCTGACTGACGCGTTGTCAATTGATCTGACAGAAAAAAGAAACAAACGGATCTTTTAGGCCGTAAATTGTTGAGAAAAAATGAATCCGTTCATTTATCATTATGATTCAATCCATCCTGCTGTTATATTTTTACTGTACCACAACAGCATATGATATAGCTCACGTTGCTTTTTGTGGTTCAGTTGCTTCAGTGAAAGGACTACTTGTCCTTAAGTGGTGGTTTTAATTTATTTTGACGCTAGTGCTAAATCAACAAGGATGTTCCAGCTGTTTACAAGCTCACCTGCTCTCCTGGGGCCTGCTTTTCCGTTCTACATCTAATGGACACATTATGTTATTGATGTGTTGCTTGGCTATCAAATTATAACTTCCAAAATTCATTACCTGTCAAGTTGGACTCCCCAGGTCATAGTTACTATCGTGTCTAACCAAAGAAAAGCTGGTCTCACCTGCCCATCATTGTTGTTACAGTGCTTTACACCATTTGCTCCGCTTTACATACACGTGTGTTGGTTTCGTTTATCCCCTCAAATTTTAGCTGGCGCAGCTGTGAATCGTCGTATGAGCACCACTCTGCCCCAAATACCCGCTCGAGGACGTTCAATGTCCATGGAACAATACGATCAACCCAAAGGTGTTTCCTCCTGTGTCTTCGACAAACATCGCAAGTATAGTACGGCGTTCGCTGAAGGGGACGACGAAATCCCAGCCTAGTGAATGACTTCTGTAGAAAAGACTGTGGCAGATCTTTACTAACTACTGTGAACATGTTGCATGCTTAGCTGCCGTACGCACGCGTATCAGTAGCCACTGATTTTGCACAGAACCCTGTAATGATAAGCCCACTTACTTCCAGCGCTTGTTCTGTAGGCACTCGCCCAATGATTGCGCAAAACTAATGTTCTGTGTTTTGCCGATTTGCACCACTAACTGGTCAGATGGTTGATTGATCTCTCTCATGCTTCCACGGAAAGCCTTTGTTCTAGAACAATTCATAATAGCAGAAACGATAATGCTTATTTTTTGTGATTTTTTCTCAGTGTTTTGTCATAAAGAAGGGAGACAAGAATTCTGCCTTCGATTTTTACGTTCTGCATTGAGGAATTTACAAAATTGTTACTGTACGCTGAAGTTCCTCAATAGTTTGTACCGAGGTCACAACGGAAGGTTGTGGCTGCTTCAACTCAAACCGCTTGCTCAGTCGTTGATATCGCTACATTTGCACAGTTTAAAGCCATTGATCATTGAACTCCCTCAAAGAAAACAAAAAGATATTCTATTTCGCATGGCATATTCCACAGTTGCAAGCCTAAAGGATGCCGCTGAAGAATGGAACTGCATTCAACTCCATTGTGGTTTCAATAATCCTTAAATTTATGTTACGTTTACGCCTAGGACGGCGTCGGATGATGGACAGTTGAAAAGTATCACATAACATCTAAGGAGCCGTAAGTTTAGGTTCTCGGCCTCATAATAACTTACCACCTCTTTGATGGGAGTGGCAGTTGTGCAATCCCTATATAAAACAAGACCCCTGAATGTTGCTTTTGAGCTACGGTTTACAGTGGCTTAGCAGGCGCAGCCACTAGACCTCCTATGTATCTTCACGCCTTAATACTTACAAACACCAATAAACTTCAGCTTTGGATTATTTACCGCTGTGCCAAGGATTGCTCGCGGATCTCAGTAGCATAGTGTTCAGGGCGTCAGCCGTGAACTACTAAGCTCTGAGTTCCACCCCAGCTCAGGCTATCTCCACCTGAGGAGTCCAAACCAGGACGAAAGCGCGGTCCTGGTGTGCCAACGTTGGGAAGAGCACCACCAAAATATTTCCATCCAGGATACGGTCCTCGAGATAGGAATGACCGAGGTATACCTTACAGTGAACCGAGGTCTCAATAGACGTTGCGAGTTGCAACCCAACCACGCAACGTGTTTCTTAAATTCAGCTTTGAAAGATCAGGCAAAGTCATCAATCTCAAACCTTGTGCTTGATGTGGTGGTCATCACCTAATGTATGAAAGCTGCCGATAAAGAAATATAAGCTAAGAATCAACATTGTAACCAGTTAACAACATGTACATGGTCCTCACTATTCCGGAAGGAGTACCGATCATCATCAGGCTATTACAACCATCATTTGGCTGACCAAATTGGACACATGAAGTTTCAAAGCAATGATTCACCAAACCGAAGTTTATATCAGATAAGGCTACGTGATTGTTATGCGACAATTTGTTTAATAAATAATCCATAATATATTCTGCAATCATAGAAATACTTTTTAATCCCTTAACTGTAAACTATAATATGCCGTGCAGAGTACGGACTAAAGCAGTTTTAGAGTGAATGGAGTGGATCCAAATGAGTTTGCTTTAGTGCCAAGGTATCACTCATGCAAACTAGGTTCGAAGCGCATAACCTAGTACGCAAACACAATACAGGGGTGTGACCAGTACGGACTTCATACCTTCCAATGTCAGCAAAATCTTGAGCATCACAAACACTACGTACATTTGTGTGAAGTGAGACCGCGTAAAATACCATCGCACGTATGGACATTTTAGCAACTACGTCGACGATAAACACAAACCTCTTTGACGGCTGATGCAAACACACATTCAAGCTTGCTCACAAGCTAGGAAAGATAAGCTCACTCTACCAGAAAAGCAAATATATCGCCATATTGGTACAAGCCCACGAAACAATGAAACTTAGATACCACACTCAACGGGTTGGAATTGCAGAGGAAATTCGAACAATCACGGATACAGAGAAAGCGCACGCATTGATATAATTACTCAGCAGAAATCCGAAACGATCCCAAGAAATGTCACACCTAATTTTTTACGACGGCATTTCAACAGGTGATATATTCCTAATATATGATTTAATTCATTCATACTTTGCCATCTTGTTTATTATTGTGCTAACTCTATCTTCTTCTAAAATAACCGGAATAGGTTCAATGTACATCCTTCTGAGACAAAAGAACGTACAATTAACTATTACGTTCCACAAACCGACATGCCAACCAACACCTGATGGTATTCCTCTTGTGGCTTTGAGGTTAAGTTTGGGGAAACATAATCCTTCTCATGTTGCACATTTTTGCTCTTTCACTAAACACTTCCTAATTCAAGCCTCAGTTGAAAAATTCCTTAATTCTACCGGAACACAAAGACGGCCCACGAGATTGAATATCAAACTATCGACAGAAATACTGGACCTCCGCCACCACTAAGGCCCTAGAAGAATTTTCAATTATCCGGTAACAAATATCCAGACAAAGCAAACGTTACGGTAATTCCCAACATGAGTACACTTCAGAACGTTCCCGCGTCCTCTGACAATTGCAGTTACTTCGTCATATTGCAGTTGCGTATTTTGTGAGGAATGCCATCAACATCATTCTGCAGGATATGTTAAAAACGTTTGACTGTGTACCGCATACACTATTGTTGGCCGTGTTTGAATCTTATGAAATCAGCAATCCTTTACTGAGCTGGTTCCACTCATATCTGAACGAACGTTCACAATGATTGCACATTGGTTAGAACTGTTCGACTTCCAGTAAGATCACTAGTGGTGTCGTTTAAGGCTGTGTACTTGTCCCATTGCTTGCCCTCATTTACATAAACGATATATGTGGTTATATTAGACACGGGTGTTCGTTTTCATTTGCGTACGCCATCAAACTAGTGTACGCATTCCTACATGACTACCGGGAACTATGCCTTAAAAATATACGCGTATTCCTATCATCCCTAGGCAAATGGAGCGAGTGCAGGTCTATGAGGTTTTCTGCAGATACATCTCAGATACGCTGCGACGGATGCAGTATACCAGAAGGATCCATCACTCACAGTGACACTCCCATCCAAACTGCATTATCCATTCGAGACCTGGGAATTCGATACTCCAACAGCTTAAACTTCTTCGAACACATTCTACATCAAGTAGCGAAAGCGAAGCAACTAACGCGCTACATTAGTAGGTTAACGTTAATTTCCCAAATATGACTTGAACCTTCCAAACTCATAATGCGACTCACTCTAGTGTACTGTACAGTCATATATAGCCACGTGATAGAAACATAGAATTGCTTTGGAATACGTCCAGCGCTCCTTTACAAAAATGTTTATGAGCATAGACCTTACCTCCAGCTCGACTTACTCTGGTTTTGACGACTGAAAAGCAATGTCACTCTTTTCTGCAATAAAATATACACACAAGTATTATTAGGCAGTATGGTTGTCGCTTTGCAATATGGCTTAACCTATCACCCCAGTAATGGGCAATGTCTATTATTTTTATTACCAAGGTGCAAGACAACTATCCGTTTAAATTTCTTCTCGGTGAGATACGCTTATCTGTGGGATAAACCATTAAGAACCAGCAACTAAGAACCAGCGAGAACGACAGTATTTTTGGATCTTAATTAATGACTTGTTTGCTTGTCAAATGTGGTCAAGCTCTTCGTCCTACCGCAGTCCATGGAATCCGGTCCGAAAGATGTATGACGACATTAATATTAAATTGGTGTTATCATATACTCAACAAACTATTTCCATACTGCGCCATATTGAATGCGTTCACAAATGAAATGTGGAAAATACTCGTTGTATATTAGTCGTTCCACAAAAGAGAACGCATCGCGCACGCAGGAAATTTATATTTATTTTTCTGTTTAGTTATGCGTCTTGAAAACCTTTTTATTGCTAGCAAACCATCGTAATCCTACGAGTTGTTTTTACTCCATAAGACAGAATCGAGCATGCTATTTTAACTTACATTATCTGTTTGTTTGGAATGTAGTTGAACATGAAGACAAATGTGTCACAGATTCAATTGGAGTCTAATTACCATAACATGCAGCCATGAAAAAAACAACAGGATTTCTATAATGACGGAGTTAGAGTGCCAACAGGTGCGGAACTGCAGTTACAGAATGACATTTGCTGTTCTACCACAAGCGCAGTGAATATGCAAAGGTATCGAAATTCTAAAAATACCTTCAGCAAGCTATTTCTTTTCATATGCCGTGCATCATGTTCTCGGTGTTATTTTCTCTTGGTCATCACAAATAACGGCGCAAGTCCATAAAGAAGATGGCAAGTATCAGGTTCTATCTTTGCTCAACTGTTAAGCCAAGTTTCAGTGGAGCGACATTACGCTGAATGGCATTTGAAATGGAAAAGTATTAAATATTTTTGCGTCACATTAGCTTTTCAGCTAGTTGAAGGTATGATATGTAGACCGAACGAATCACGCATTGTAGTTTGCACTCAGCGGTTTACGGAACACATAAAATTTGAGTTCAAAACGAAGTAACTTTTCTAAGAGGTTAAAGGGAGTCGCTACGTTTTAGTTATCGATTCGCTGCACAGACTAAACCTAGATTCATCTAAATGTTCCTTTGCCCTGTGTGGACGTAACCTTGGCATCATTAGGTGGACTCTTAGTGAAAACTTCGTTCTACCTTGGGTATAAAGTTGTTGAAGCCAATGGTCTCGAGTAAATGAGAGCAAAGACATAAATGCAAAAAATCATAACAATAAAGAATGCTTTATATCGGGTAAAAAAGCAGTTGCTTGACAAGTCCCGCAGGATGGCGGGGGTAAAACTACAATTAGCAAATGATAGGTGATTTGTCCGTTTGAGCGTTTATCCAACAGATACGCTGCTGAATAGTAGTAGTGTACGTGGGAATTGAATGTGAAGGACGTGGCAACATGGGGCAGTTATATTTGATGTATTACACGTGAAACATAAAAACAAGAATACTCAGTAATGTCCCGCATCCTCAGGTTTACGTAACATGCTAAGCCGGTTTGGAGGGGTAATTAATATATTCCAAAGTTGCACAGTTTAGGCAACGAAGTGATGGGGGCCAAGGGCAAGTTCCAATCGTTTTGTGAAAATATCCAAGTTGGGAGAGGAAACAAGGAAGTTTGAGAGTGAGTTCCAAGGTTGGCAAACCCGAAGAGAAAAATAATGCCGCCGGCATTCCAGGCGGCTAAACTGTGCACACAATTTCAGAGGGTTACCTCTGAGATTGATGTTATGGCTGAGTTTCGGCAAGTGACGGCATACGTGATTACGGTCACACAATATTTGGTAGACTAATATGAGATCGCTGCGCAGCCTTCGATAGCAGCCACTGAAACCTCCCAGTGACTTCAGCTGTTGATGGTAGGACAGATTTCGTAGGCCCTTGACGTTCTTTGTGGCCCTGCGTTGGGGTTTCTCTAGTACTTCTATGGGGCGCTTCAACCAAGGTTGCTAAGCTTGGATGGCTTGGATGGTTGGATGGTGTTCAACGTGAGGGCGCAAGTAAGAATTGTTTAGCATGTGGAAGATGGATGGGTCGAATCTTCCGAATACTCTCTGCAGCAAAACCAAACTGCTGATTTGCTCTCTTCACAGCTGCCTCTGACTGTGTTGCACGGTTAATGTCACTTTGCATGAGAGCACCCAGGTCCGCATTCTTGGGAACTGGTTTTCAATACAAGTGACCCAAGCCTATACATGTAGTCATGTCTAAGACGCAATTGAACAGCGTGACACTTGTCCACATTGAACGGTAGGGTATTCAAAACTGACTAGGTTGATAGCGTGTTTATGTCATGCTGGAGCTTTTCGTGGTCGTTCGGTTCTTTGCTCGCTTGCCATAACTTGACATCATCCACAAAGTATAGAAATCGTAAGTAATTTTCCTCGCCAGATCGTTTATGAAAATCAAGCATACACGGCGCCCGAGCACTGAGCATTGTGGTACGCCCCACTCCACTTCAATTGCGTCAAACACGGATTTCGTACTCTCACTTCCAACGGAAGTTCGTGCAAGGACTTGCCTATCCAACGCAGCAGTGGGTCACCAAACCCATAGAGCTAAATCTTATGGAGGAGAATTCGGTGGTCTAAGCCATCAAACGCTTTTGAGAAGTCCTAGTAAATGACACCAACCCTGCTCCACCATCAACTGCTTCAGTCCAGCTGTTGCGTGCAAGTAACAAGTTCGTAGTACATGAACGTTTTTGTCGGAAGCCATGTTGCTCTGTTGTTTTCATCTTTTGATTTTCCAGTTGGTGCATGAGTGCATCAGCGATGGTAGATTCCATAACCTTGGAAAGCACAGGAAGTATCGTTATAGGACGGTAATCATTTGGGTCAGTGCAGCTATCTCCCTTAGGAATAGCACTGATTACCCCGCGCTTCCACGTTGCTGAAATATGGTTCTCCTCCAAACAGTGCTGATAGAATATAGCCAGAGGTTCCGCCAGAACACTGGCTGCTGCTTATAAAGTCTTTGGTCGAATGCTATCGATACCAGAAGAGCAGTGGATACGCAGGGACAACAGTTTTCTTTAACACACTGCAGTAAAAGAAATACAAATATATGAATCTGTTTACAGTGACAGGCACAAGTGTGTTTCACATTTTTGTACTTTGAGGCAAAACAACGTGGTTGGTTGAACAAATTGATGGAAGTAGACGTTTGCTACATTGCTTATAAAGTGCATACTAAATGTACCATTTCAGTTTCTGCCCCAGATACCAATTGATGATAAACTTACGTTATGCAGCGTCTTGATGGCTAAACAGTGGTGCACGAGGGGAGCTTGTGTACGGTGGAAGGATTTTGTAATGTGAACTTGTTTTGGGTCATGCACTGTTGTCCATTGTCCCAAGGTATGCATGATTACAAAACAAATGCGACAGGTTTACAGGCTTGGGCCGCAAGATAACCCCTACGGTGTCGTAAAGAGCAAAACACATTTTAAAAATCTAACGTCGAATGAATGGTATTGTTATGTCTATTAACCACAACTTAGCTAGGTTGCAGTTGGCCACGTTAAGGAATATATGACCATCTAAGGTTAAGAAACACAAAGACGGAAACTCAACTTAGAATAAAATATGCAAGTACACAGTGAGATAAATGGAAGGAATCAGGCGTATCAAATGTGACAATGTGCGATTGGTGAACACGCATTTGTCTTGAACAAATAAAAGAACATAATGAATAAATAAGGCCGAAAAACCAATTTAGTCAGCTTGTATCACTCTGTCTTTTTGATACACCGAAAGCACCATCGGCATAACAGCAATCCAATCTGGTACACAATTTGTCCTTTCTGAAAACCCATAACTATCCAGGAATTTTCATGCAAACGAAAGTTCTTGAAAATAAGGCAGATTAATTAACTGCTGAAGCAGTCTGAAGCACAAACATGAAAAATTGTTCCATGGACGTCGAGGTACATTTGTCAACAAATATCTTACTTTTATTTGATATGTTGTACAACCATTGCACGGCTTGAATTTGCACAGATCAAACAATAGAATGTCGTTTACATGTAAGCATGAGTGTTTGTTATGTAAGACAATCTCTGGTTTGTTTATCACAGGGAACACTTCATAAGTTTTCATAGGAAATTGAAAATAATTTCGGACAAATCTATCCACAGATCCCCGTCTACACGCCTAATGTACTTCAGGCGCAAAGTTGTTCCTGCATGATCAGTAAGTCACCGGTTTAGTTGTCTGCTTTCGTTATGTCGAGTTGTCGCACACAAGAGCTGAATAATGTCGTGATCAGTATCGCCATTCTAGAAGTCTATTGACGGTACAGAATACGTCTGCTACTGCATCGTAATAGATAGGAAATATGAACATTGGAGCATAACGTATTAAGAACGCACATCAACGAGTTTGAGATGTATATACGTTATGTAGACGATACATTTATAATCTGCAAATCGAAAGCGCAGACTATGAAACTGTTGGAAGCTTTTAATGATGCGCATCAGAATCTACATTTCACATGTGAGCGCGAATCCAGAAATCGACTACCGTTTCTGGATGTTGATATCATCAGAAACGCCGATGGATCATGCAGCAGAGGGGTGTATAGAAAACCAACTTGGACTGGACAGTACATCAACTTCTATAGTGCGGTACCCATACAGTACAAACGAAACCTAGTCCGCACTCTTTCGTTCCGGGCACATAGAATTGGAACCCCGGACACAATCACCAAGTAACTGTAGAGAATCGGCGACGCGCTAAGAGAGAATGGGTATCCAGATAAATTCATCCTCAAACATTTGAAAGAACGCAAGATAAAACCACCGAGGTTGAACGTACCCAAAAAAGAATTAATTGTGCATGTTACTTTCAAAGGCGACAGTGCGGCTGATGCCCTGTCCAAACGCCTGAGAGAGGCTGTTGTAAAGACCTACTTCGCGGCTCGCCTACGTATAGTATTTTACAACAAGCCTTTATTCGCAAAACCTTTGAAAGACAGGCTGCCTCCGGTGACTCGATCAATGCTTGTTTATCTTTACTCGTGCTCCTGTGGGGCACGATACGTGGGTCGTACCACGAGGCGCCTATCTCATAGGATTCGCGAACATCTCCCAAAGTGGTTTTACAAAGGCGAAGCGAGGTCCAGCAACAGTTCCATCTTATCCCACCTACTAGAGTGCAGTCATGCAGGGATAGAAAATGATTTTAGAGTCATTTATGCTGTTCCTGAATGTTTCACGCGCGGATCCCGGATGCATCTTCTGTCTATTGCGGAAGCTATCTACATCCGCCATCTCAAGCCAGAATTGTGCGTACAAAAACAGTTTGTACGTCCTTTGCTTCTACCATGGCCTACAACTTCGGCTATGATTTCCCCTGTACATACTTGCCACTTCCAGTGACCCTGTGACTTATTGATTTGTACCCATGGATTTAAACATTCTGTTCAATACGCAGCCCAATCCGGCACATTTAGCACTTTCCCACATCACGTAATGTTTGAGTCTGATGAGAATTTCCGAAAATAATTCTTCCCTCAGATTCTGCCTCCCTTGATTCATTTTAACAAATGAAAATTGAATACAAAATACTGCAAGTACGTACTTTGCTACTGGATAAAATTAAGTGAATAATCAGAATACAGCAAAAACGGACAACAACTGCTTACATCAACAAGATGTGATCGGCTGTGCTCAAGAAATGTTAGGCTTTGTTGGACGTATTGTAGCACAGCCTGTCCAGCATTTCAAATGCTATTTAATACACTATGTCACATGATACCACAAACCTGTCAATAAAAGTATGTTTACAACAGTATCAGAATGGTAGGCTAAGATTTTGTTGCGCGATATTGAGCGAAATGGCCCAGTATGTCATTGCCCAATGGCGCAGCTCAGCAATGCACACCGGATGCTGCACACACTGTGTGTACAGGGTAGTCAAATGGTTTCTGACCTGTTTGCTGGAAAATAGTGGTACTCCGAAGCTCCTTTTGAGAGCTAGTGCAGAATTCTGATGGCACTGGGGAAATAGGTTAGCAGTTATTTGCCTGATGGCAATTTAATAAACAATGCACTGTTTACAGAGTAAAAATTCAAAATAGTTGACTAAGCATTCATAATGTTCAACGCAATCCAGGTTGCACTGTCACTAATAGGTTTGAATTATTCTTTCCGCTACAATTTAAAGAATTTAATCAATGTATCTCTAACGACGATTGCTATTCAAGATTTCCTTCAGAAATTTAAGTATAGCTGCACATTGTTACAGACAGCTAACTTATACCCGAACAAGGATGCTGTCTTCAACGAATCTTTCTTATAACAGTTTGCCTGAATAAATTTTTTTCCAACGATTTTTCTACTCAGTTGTCGCCGTGTTTTATTACTGGCTACCTTTACAATCAAAAGTTTAAATCGAACTGTTCACTTGGTATCACGAAACTCGTCTCTACTAACATGGTAAAGAAAAGAACATGTAAACTAGTCCTAACCATCGCTCAGTTGGTCTTTTACATTTATCCCGATATTTAAGTACAAGCCAAACCATTTTAGACCATTACGAACATTCTGAAAACGCTAAATATTTGAAATGTTTAAAATTAAATTGACGAAATCGGAGTGTGGATAGGCCCAGCATCGCATTAAGTATACCATTATGTTACCATCTTTCATCAGCTCAGATTCAAGTACCTGAACGGACAGTAAATGAAAAGTATATTCAAACAAATAAGCCAATTCCACCATATTTCCCTCAAGAGATACATCCAGTAAGTGTTTAGGCACTTGTGTCGTTCACTAAATTTGTATGCGAGCTAAGAGAACGTCGGTGAATCACAAATTCCCTGCAATGTTTTCAAATTTCGTGTGCGTCTGTAAACTCAAAAGTCGTCAATAAACTACTTTTTCTAATATAGTCAGGGATGCTGGCGTGGTTTGTCAGGGTATTAGCTCCAAAGATCTACGCTACATTACGAATCGTACTGAATTTATTCCATAATGTTTATGTGAAATTAAAGTTCTAGCTAAGTTCCAACTTCTCTGGAAGTTTCGAATGAGTTTAAAAAACACCAAATAATGTCATGTACCAGCCTGAAGTTAGTAAAGATAGCGGGCCTGGTTGTGTGCAAGCTGCATTGTGAACATTTTGCTTATGGCACACATTTGATCTCCTTAAACCGTATGGCGCATTAAGTTTACTTTGCTTCAAGTGACCCGCTTGAAATCGACTAGGCCGCAGAGGATTAAATAGAATCTGTTTAACAACGTATGAACAATAAACAGTGAATTTATAGGGGTTACGAAGCGTTGCTTTACAAGTCCCGTTAGATACTTGATGGGGTTATCGAAATAAGATTACTAATGATAATAATAATACTAGTAAAACAGTAGTAGTTAAAACCTGAAAACAAGGACTTATCGTTTGTTCCTCTGTAGTCCTGCAATCGGCGTAGATTCCCGGCACCCACAGTTAACATCAAGTAAATCCCTGGTAAACTCCAAGCGAAGGATGAAGACGTGGCGCTAAGTGACAAAGTCTAAGTGGATGAGTGCGTCATTCAATCGCTTTTTAAATACTACTAGCGTCGGTGCAATGACGACCGATTCTGCGATAGCATTCCATGGGTAACAGATACGAATGCAAAAGAAATTCCTGCGGCGCTCCAGGCGGCTTTACTATTCTGCGAGTTTCAGTGTGTGGTCCCTCATGTTTGTATTGCTGCTGAGTTGCAGTAAAGAGAGGCGTACATACTATGGGTATGCCATAATCAGGTCGCATCGTAATCTACGATAGCTTCCACTGAATACCCCCAATCGTTTAAACCTCTGCTCGTATGAAAGGTTGCGCATTCCAATTACATTCTCAAACGCCCCAAGTTGTGACTGCTCCAGTGCATTAAGGTCGTGTTTCAGCCATGGATGCCAAGCTTGAATTGCGTATTCGACATCGGGACGAACATATGCACTGAGCATTTGTCAAAACATGGAGCCGTTTATTTGTCCAAACGTCCGTCGCAACAGCCCGACGTCTTGGTTTGCTGTCTTCGAGGCCTTTTTAGGTGGCCTGGAGGGAACCAAGCCATCTTGAACCAGCAGACCTAACTCACGTTCGACAGTTGGTTGTTGCATTATATTCGTTACGAGCCGGTATGAGTAGCTGTTGTGATGTCGGATGGAAAGTACCTTGCATTTATTGACGTTGAAATACATTAAGTTTTGGGTTGAATGTTGATATTCCGTATCTAGGTCACACGGATTAAGTTGCTGATCGGCGTTCGCCTGGATCCTGCACCAGATCTTGATATTTTCAGCAAACAGTAAGAAGTTTGAAGCGATTGCCTGTGCGAAGTTATTAATAAACACCTAGAACTGAGCCCTGCGGCACACCACACTCGACTTTTATGGGGTCTGATGAAGACCTACGAACTGATCACAAATTGCCCTTGAATTAGAAACTTGGCAATCCGGCTTAAAACAGGGTCACAGATCTCGTAATGCTGGAACTCGGAAAGTAGTATCCGTTGGTCTAGACGATCGAAAGCCGTCGATAAATCCAGGTAGATCACATCAACGCCTACCCAGCATCAGCTGACTCGATCCAACTACAGCGTGCGATTAGTAAATTTGTTGTGCATGACCGCTGTCCACGTAAGCTGTGCTGCTCAGGCCTGATGAGGTTACAGTTTCCCAGATAACACACTAGTGCAGCGGCAAATTATGGATTCCATAATCTTGATAAGTATAGGAAGAAGGAGTACTGGGAGGTATTTGGCAGGCTGCGTACGGCTTCCACCCTTGTGAATCGGAGTTATTATTCCACACTTCCACATAAAGGGGACTTGATTCTGGGCTAAGAAGCGCTGAAGAAACTAAGCTAAACGGTCTTGTCAGTTGCCATGCTGCTGCTTCCAGGGCCTCCGAGCGAATGGTATGGATCCCCGGCCAGCTGTGTTTGCGTAGACAGGTCAGCTTTCGCAATACAGCATCCGAGTTAAACGTGATACCGGTTAGTCCTGGTTGCGAGACGACAAAGGTTGGAAGTTCGTTTGGTGGCATGACCCACTAAAACATGAAGTCATATTGGATCCGCAGAGCGTTTGCTGCTTCCACAGCCTTTCTTTTTGGGCCATCGGCCGCCATAAGTGAAAGAAATCCCTGTCTTACCTTTTGTAGGCTATGGACGTGTTTGTACAGCAGTTTATGGTTAACACTGGAAGCGTTTGCGTTCTCCTGCTGATATGCGGCTTTATCATCTCTGAGCAGTTGACTGCTATGGCCTACGTTGATCTACGTAGCTGTCCCGGGTTCCTGGTGCTGGAGCTTCTTTGTACACTCACCATGCTGCGTTGCGTTCTCTCATCCATTTTTGAGGTCTGCTCTTATGGAAAGTAACTGATTTACGCTTATTGCAATATCACCTCTGCAGCCTCTGCAATCAGCTGACTGAATTTCTTGATGAACTAGAGCCAGACAACTTCCAGGGGTTCTTCAGCAAGGAAGGACCAACTTGTAGCACTGACGAGATGGGATAATCGCTCATAGCCTGTGATGGTTCGCACAGTCTCATCGTTATCATTCTGATATTCCACATAACAGACGAAGTTGCAATTGATGACAGCGTGTTTACTGCAACCAAAAAGGGCAGTTTACAGACAACACATTAATCATATGCTTTTTGTTGGTAAGCGCAAGATCCAGCACAGGTGGTCTATTAACTGTTCTGAACACAGCGCGCAAAGTGCTGCAATTGTACAGAGGAACATTTGTTACCAGCTCTAGTAGATCGCCTTTGAATTGTTCTTCGATCTTGGCAAGGGTTTCTAAACAATGTACGTTGAAAGCACCCATGATAAGAATGTAGGTGAACGTTTACTTTAGTCTGTACCTTAAAGCAGCCGCCAGGTGTCAGTCGATTTCGAGTGTAGAGTTAGGGGGCGGTACACCAAGATATATCAGGTAAGCGTTTCTGGAATTTAACAGCAGACGGCACCAAAGAGTCGGAGAACTGCAATTCTGAATTTTGCACGGCTTCGCACTCTAAGTCGCTTTACTAATACAGAATTAGTCCTCCTTCTTTTGTGAGTCAGTCGTTCCGGATGAGCGACATGCCCGGTAGCAAAACTTCAGCGTCCCTTATTGTTCTGTGCAACCACGGAAGCTTGGCAATCTTTTAGTTCGGCCAATTTATTAAAAGCACCCTGAACATTGGTAAAAAGCAGGCAGTATCACCGAGCCTACAGTGTGCTAAAGGAGTCAGTTGTGGGAGAATGCTGACCGATGGGAGGTCGGCCGTTACTCTGATTTTTGCTCGGATAATAATACCTCATCTGGAACTTGATTCGGCCAAGGTGTGTCCCAATCTTCGACTAGACCTACATCAGAGTCGAGTAAAGCAGCAGTCAAATGGAGCTCCTATATCATCATCGGCACGTTTGCTGCTTCAGTTTCTTTGATATTTGTAATTTGCAAAGCTTTCGCAGATTTTAACTGAAGTTTAGAAGGAAGATATTTCCGACTGCTCCACCATCAATCCAAAATATCCTTTGCATGTTCCTCTGACTTAACCATAAGTTTTAGGATTCTAGGGCCGCATCCCCTATAATTTGGTGAGAGAGGTATCCTGGTGAGCGATTGCGGCACAACATTATCCCAAGAATGTGTTTGACGAATGAACCGTCACTGTTCTAAATCGTGCTTTCCGGTCTCTTGAGCATCGTTAGAGTAACTGTCTGTCACATCATCTAGGAAGATTGTGTTTAGGCGGTCCTGCTTGCCGTGTCCCACTTCGGTGTTTCATTTAATTGTCGCGCGCTCCAAGAGGCTACGGGATAGATGGGTATTACACAAGAACTCTGATTTGGCGCGCTTGTGGAGAGTAAAACGTTTTCTACATCGGAGGAGGATTCTAGTGTTACTCGAATAAGCCTGCTTTCTCCATAGTGTGGCGAGGTTGGAGGACGAGTAATTCCTAGTAGGTTTATGGGTTTGTTTTTAACACTCTTCAGCATACGCAATGAGTTCCATTGGCCTTGGTCTTCCGATAACTTGCCACGAAATAGGATGGAGGTAGATTTGGGAACATTTGAGCATACAACCGTCAAAACGCTATTGCTAGATAAATTTTTCATTGATTTGCAAGGTAGGGTCATCGTTTTCCTGACTAGCTGACGTGCGTCTATTGTTTATCTTTCGTGTCTATATTCGCGTTAGCATTGTTTACAACAAAAGAGACCGCAACGGCCGTCTCCCGGCTGACCTTTACAGCAATCTCAGCTTAGGTAATTGATGTCCCCGGGGACTTTATCTCGATAACAGGCATTTGAGTTACAGCTAACGTGTTTTGAGGTTCGGATGTTGCATTCTTTTTAACAATAGACATGGGGTCTAGTTTAATTTGCTTAACCAGACATTTCGAGTAGTGCCTGATGTTCGTTGCCATGAGTATTTTTTGACTCACGTATCTACGGCCACTTTTCGTCCGGCGTTCTGCGAAGCTCCGAGAAGACAACGGAGAAGAGAACGAGGCTGATTACGGTTCAGAGGAAGCAGATTGTGCAGCATCCCGTTGCTTAGAGGCCGCTCCGCCTCCCTGGTGCAAACTTGCATCTATTGAACTAATCTTATCGTTTAGATTTTGATCGACTTCTGCGGTTAACCGATCGCACTTCTGAACCAGGATAAACAAGCACAGGTGGGATGGTTAAGCACACAGTACATAGCCAAAACGCATCTCGTGAGATGTTTCGCTCACGTACTTGCTGTTGGGACATGTTTGCACATTTCGGATGATCCACTTCAAAACAACAAGGGCCAGCTAAATTTATTTTAACTAACAGATGAAAATTTTTTCACTCGCAAACGCCTTTTGCCTGGATCTTTTACAGTTTCGCATTTTACCATTCAAGATTGTGTCGTTACCTGACCCAGTGGGTCGGTTGGCGTGCTGTACTTTTCTAGCTTTGAGAGTGGCTCATGTCGGTGACGCAAGCGTTGTGGCTACAAGCTCAAATGAGCGGTCGGGATGGTCGTGCGTTCCGTGAGATGCGTTATGCAGGCGCACTGGCTGGCAAGGTCATAAGGAAGGGCGAACCAGTGGAACTTGCTCGCTGAATCTGAACACAGCGCTGAACACAGAGTTGGAGATAACAAACGCTTTAACAGCTTGCTTGAGAAATGCAGGTTTGGAATAAGCTTATACCTTTCTGTTTGCCACGAGAATTCGGTATTTTATGGTGTCACACAGAAAGGCAATCAGCTGAATGTGCTTGAGTTATCCGCTTGCTCTTAATCACGGATGACAATGAAAACGCTTAGTGATGGTGCACACTTTAATCGTAGAAGATAAATGCACGTATGATGGCTCACTGTGTACGGCTGATAACTCCAGTTCGATTAAGCCTACAGTGGCTATGCTGCGAGGAGATGAGAGAGGATTGAGAGGAGTAACTTAAATAGTCCACGCATCATGTTTGTGTGTGGATGACGCTGGCAGTATAAAAAGAACAAGCTACTTGATGTCACAAGGAGCACTTTGTTACATACACTTAACAGTTTGCTTGCATGGTCCGTTTGCAACATTTGTGGCTGTAATACGCTTGTGGAAAAGGCATCGCCATGGATGACGCCGGTGAAAGCCTAGACTCGCAGTGATGTTAAAGTGTCAACAGCGTGCAAAGGCGATGACACGACGAATGCGCTGTCGATCACAGGGCGTTTTGACAATCGAGTAGTGTCTAGCCTTGCTTTATTTGGTATATATAAGTCAAATTATACGACATTTGTTAGTGTTATATTTTTGACTTCTGGTTATATGGGACAGCACAGGCTAGGACAATCTTAAAAAGTATACGCAATTCGGCAATTAAAAGGTTGCCATATGTTCACTGGCCCCACACTGGAAAGCAGGCAAAATTGCGCTGAATAGGTTGACTAGAGCTTGCTCTTAGTAAGCAGTAAGGGGCCTTATCGGTTTTGAGAAGTTTTGTCGGAGCTAATATCAGCCAGACAGCCACCACAGTTCCATGAAGTAATAATACTCTAGGTTCGGCTCATCCTCCAATTTTATGCGTGCGATGAACGTGTAGTGGGTTGGGCCGGTCCCCAGAGTTACGACACACTTCGCAAGCCGCTTACAATCGAGTTGGTATATGAGCAGTCCAGTAACATACTGATTATTAGTAAGTAGTAGAGGGTATTTCTTGGGCTGTGGGCAGATTTGTCGCAGTTGAACTCATCCAGACAGCTACCACGCATTAAGGTAAGTGAGTTCTTACACTCAAACAACTTGATTAAGCTTCCATCTAAAAGCTTTGAACACGCCATGCACCAGAACGTCGTCGTTATGTCTCATCCCATGCTCAAAATTAAGCGCATGTCATTTTGTCATCCACTCATACACATTTTCCAATAGATCACACATGAAGTGAATCCAATACCTAAGAGCACAACAAAGGTTGAATGCACAGCTCAGCGTAAAATCGCCTGCGAGGTTGAGCAACTATGAGAGGGATTGAAGATCTAAATATACTAAACATTTGTCCATTAAAGTTTTGCACGCGGTTTCTAATTCCGTCTAGTTCCAATCCCAACTCAGGCTATCTATACCTGAGGAGTGAAAATAGGTCGAAATCTGTAGTAAAATGTCGGTGTTTAACACCGAAAGCCTCCACCCATACAACTGTCGTCAGCATTTCATTAGGCTTTTTAATCTGTCGCAGATAATGACCTCAGTACGCAGCGGTTATAAAGCATGTATTCTCATAAGTAAAACTGCAAACCTTTTCAGCAAACAAATGTAAACACTAGGTGTTACAGAAAAAATAACCCCTACATTATCCGTATTAAATAAAAGCCTATTCTAGACATGCCAAGTTGTTACTGAGCATGCATTCTTTTGGATATTCCTGAAGCACCTTGATCGCTTGTCATAACTGTAGAGAACATTCTTACGTCACGATCACAATCACCTTGCCTATTCTATTTTCCTACCAAACATTTCGATTATATTTTGCATTTCGTTGTGAAACCCAGTCTCCAACTAGTTCCGTCCTCCGCTCCATAAAATTGTTATTACCTTGCGTTCGCACGATTTTAACTTGGACATAGACATTTGTTTCATTTCGTTCATGATGATCTGCCATCCCCAGGATCTGAGCAGATTAGGGTCGCTTGATATCCTTCGCACCGCACCGATTACAGCTATCTGCTGGCGTTTTGCCCTACCGATTATGGCTTTCTGGCCGTTTTTCCTCTGTGCCTGTACATCTGTGACTCCGTTTTTGAATGATTTAAACAGACCGATTTCATCGCCATTGTGACTTACCCAGCCCGCATCCCATTTGGGTGATCCACCAACCCCAACACTTTACCAGTCATATAAACTCACTGTGCACCTTAATGCGGATTCCGTACACAGAGCAATTTGAAGCTAGACTGGTCGACTCGGACCGAAACACTTGTTAGTGTAGCTGTTCTGAGTTTGGAATCATCATCTTTGGGTACCGTTAACCAGTTACGTACTTGTTGCTCCTTTTACTTCCGGTGGAGAAGTGTCACTCAAAACTTTAAAGTGCATTTTTTCGCTTACAATTACCCAACATCATCAACGGGAGTTATACATATTTACAGGATCATTATTGTCAGCTTTGATTCACTAAATTCTGAAGCAAAGCGCTTCTGGTTCCTGAACGGTTGTACACTTCCATAGGTTGCAACTAAGCAAGGAAATTTCAGGCTCAAAGGACATTGCCCATTAGAGGGGAGCATTGTAACGCATGGTTAAATTTTTCCTTTAACTACCCCTTATCCCCAGCCTATCTATTAAGTGTGAAATTGACGACGACCACTGATTTTGTTCATTGATGTTCTCAGAGTGTACGTAAACGCCTCGCTGTGAACTTGTCAGCGGGCATTAGATAGGTTGGTTGGTGGCCGTCGTCCTTACTGTGTGGTTTGGGCTGGAATTCCGGTCACCTAGGTATTCTTAGTTTTTAATTTCAGGTCATTATGTGAATTGCCAGCTAGTGTACTTGTCGAATACGGAAGAACCTGGAATGTATGACCGGACAAATATTAGATTTAGATAGAATTAAAGGGTAAATCCACAAGTTTGTATAAACGGACCTCGGGCACAAAGTAGGAAACCACTCTTTGTTGCATCATTAAAGAGGAAACATTTTGCCTCCTCTCCAGACTGTGGTGGAAGCTAAATGATAGTCCGAATGACCAAATGCCTTTGAAGATCCCGAAATATTGATATCCATGGCGGTCACACCTAAAGTCTTTTTCCCTAAAATTATATTCCATAGAAATAGGCTTTCTGTACATAGGGTATGATTACCAGAGTATTGCTACCCCTGTATATTGGTTTTATAAAATCCGAATAATCAAATAATTCATACAAACGGAAAAGTTATACTATAAAAAATGAAAAAAAACAAAGCTAAGTTTTGCCTAGTGCTCTCAATTATGAAGTCCGGATTACGTGTCAGTAAATATTCTAATGGATCAAACTAACGCTAATAATGCGAGACCTTGGTTTTTCAGTTTTAAGGCTACCATCCATAGTGCATGCTGTTATGTGCGGTCTCATCCAGGGTGGTTAAATGTACGCAAACTCAATGAAGGTATTGCCACGCGTTCTACGTTGGATACCAAGTGGATAGAGACCTGAAAAAGCAGAGTTCATCAGCTGTGCGCCGGTGTGATGTACCGACGCCTCACTGCAAATCAAGCACCAGCAGTCACTCGAAGGATAAGCGTACTGTGAGAATCACGTGTTCCCCTACGTGGGCTCAAAACCACGACCATCAGGTTGCAAGACAAACGCGTTATTATTTCGACTACGGGCCAGCGACGAAGTCGTAAAGGCACCGGAAACAGGTAAGTAAAATAGCTGCATTTTTATGATAATTAAGTCGTTCTAATCTCACAAGGGCGTTAGTTTGCGCATTTATGACCAAGTTCCAGTGCGCTGCGTTTCTCTGAAATTTTAGTACACCTAAATTAGCTGACTTGTTTTCTTTTCACAAACCAACAATAAGGGAATTATCTGTACCGAATCCATCGGCGGATAAATATTTTGTGCACAGAGAATTACAAGTTTATGGCAGAGTAAAATCACAAACTTTCCGGTTAAACTTAACATGTGGTAAGCACTTGCCAATTAGCTTTTAATTAAGCTGGTTTGACCTTTGCTTTGTTAGTGAATTATCAACAAGTAAGGACTGTCTTTTGTTTGATAACTGATGGCATGGGTAGTTAAAACCGGTGAAACAGGGCTATATTTAAACGATTATTTAGTTGAACACTGTGATTACTATGACGTGAGGACTGGACTCTGTGACAAAGTTTTAATGTGTATGCTTCTGTAGTAAGTAAATACAGAAATCTGATAATGGCCATGTTTATTTCCATCCCGCCTCCTTCAATGGTTAGCAGCGGTTATAAAAATGCGCTAGGGATCTCAACATACGTGACATGACATTCATTAATTTAGTCAACCCGATTAATGCATTCATATTTTCGACTAGACGTGGCGCACAGTTCTCTTATGTTTGGCAAAAATATGCATTTGTTATTAACGAAAACTGGAGCACATCATGGAAACTCAGACTGATGTCTGGAGAAAATAAACCTCGTCTTTTACAACATGGCCAAGTATGCTTTGCTGTCTCAAAAGCCCCTTGGAATGGTTGTATGCGCAGCCGCCTTAACGGCTAACGGCTTAACGGCTAACATCGCAATTCTCCATGGTACATTTTCTTCAGCTGATTTGCTATATTTTAAGAACAAAGACCTACTGTAAAGGTGGCAAACATCCTGATAATTACATAAATAGTTTATCCGTTTGTTACACTGTTGAAACCATCCAATTAGAGTCAGATAAATTATCTTTGCCTTTGCTAAAATAACTTGGAAAGAGGAAGTAACCGAAATTCAAAATGGCTTCTCAAGCCAAGTATTTCTCTATTGAAAAATGCTTTCGAGATAAACAGAGCAGAACGTTTGTATTTTCAACCGTTTGCAAGTGAATTCTCTCACATTATAGTCATAGCAATTGTGTGTGGTTTGGCATATTTAGGTTAACATGCCGAAAGAGGTGTTTTACTTCCTCACTCTGTAGTATATGCATACTAAATTCCTTAATATTCTTAGGTAATACAGTTATCTAGTGTCACGTTGTTGCCTTTCGAAAACTCAGAAAGAGCTATTGGCCTTGACGCATTTTGCCGGTAGTTTTCAATATGTGCCCTGATTCACGGCCAGAATTAGTAATCCATATATTTAACCGGTCTGAACCATGACATGGTTCTTACATATGAAGCTCAGTTAGGATTACCCGCTGTGTTTCCTGGCAGTAAACAGCCACTAACCGCAAACCGACGGTACCAAAAGAATCCGAAAAAGCACACGTCCCTTGGATTTCCGTCTACTCTTGCCTACGCGACGCCTGTCAATTTGTCAAAAGACATCAGCTATCCACTTTCATCGTGGAGCCTTATGTTATACATGCTAGCGTACCCGCATTAAATGCAAAAGACAGGACGGTTCTAATATGGCCACTTGATCATTTAAGCGCAAACAGGGGTACCAGCAAATCTACCCCGCTCAATATTCCATCGTAAAATTGTGGTCATACATGAGCAGCTATGAGCGCTTAGTTTGCAAAATCCATTTGTATTACCAAATAAACTTTTTTTCTGGGCATCTGCCCCAATAATTTTAATTATATAGAGCATTCTCTCACCTTTCCATTAGAGTTAAAAGACTGAAACGTACCCTGTACCATCCACGCTTGCTGCATTGAAATATGGCGCCAATCCACAATTGGTAACTTGGAGACCCAGTATTGCGATATCATCATCGCTTCTAAGTGCTGTGAAGTTATGCACTTTTTCCTTGCTAATTATTTGCACTTAGTATTCCGCCCTTTGATAGGTAAGGGAACGTGATTAACTCATGTAGGAAATGACAAGTATATCTCACAATCTGCATCTTCTGATACTATTAGTTGCATTCAAGGTCCGCTTTACCCTACATGTAGTGAGACAATTCACAGCCATTGTAACAACGGTAAATTGTCTGGCTTCAACATGTCAAACAAATATTTCTTAAAATAGAAGGCTATTATGTCTGATCTATCCGCGCTATCAATATGCTTTCATTATTTCATGAGTTAATATTCAGACTTGTGACTCCGTCAGTTTTCAGTGTCTGTATACTTTCCGATTATCTTTAAGTGGCTTTTTCGAAAGGTTATACTACTTAAATGCCAACTTCCAAATGCAGCTAGTTTTCTATTATAGGCCTTGTTTGTCCCTTTCTTATAGGAGTTTTAACACATCTGTCATTCTGTAAGGTTTTCAGTGATCCTTTAGATTTTTGAAGAGGTTCTCTGCATTTATTCCACAACTATTGGCTGCAGTTGCCAACTGTTCCCAACTTATCACATAAGCATTTTTTAGTATCGTACAGGTTGTGATTGCTTGTTAATCCAATGATAGTCCCTTGTAGGATGCTGCTTGTATACTCGACTTAGATGTGTGAAATTTCTTCCGTTTCACATGATAGGCCGTACTGCGTTAGTACTTCCGCTTTTGTGGTCGTTTAATGATAAATATGTCTCCTTCTATGTCCATAAAGCCTATCTTGACAAAACCATGGTCTAATATGCGCTTGGCTGTGGTGCAGCACACAAGCGAAATGATCCACAGGAATCAATTCTGTCTACAATCATTAGCATACCTGGTTATTTTTATGTCAACTTGTTCACATGTCATAAAATAAGTCAAGGACTAAAAGTGTGCTGTCCCAGTCAGTAATACACACAGCTACATGTATAGAACATTCGTCGTCTGCCCATCCAGTAATCAGTAGTAGAGAATGCCGGCTCACATAAGGACCTGCTAATATTATTAGTATCGGCCTCATAACATCATTTTGTGTCTGCGCAATATCATATAATTGGGCCTTCTTTAAAAGACGTCTTATTCATGAATGTCCATTAAAATCACCGCCAAATGTTTGTGTCTCTTCGAGCAGACTGAATCAAAATCTAGTATTCGCAGGATATAGCATGTGCATAGTTGCAAGCACAATATGTGTTGCCGAGATATATAATTGTAAGAAAAGGTGAAATAATTAGTGGAAACAACAGCCAACCCTACCTGATTGTGGTATGGTTGGCGACATCCGGTTTCGGATTTGCCTGTCACT
>CALYDF020003367.1:0-33765 GCA_944474145.2 Dicrocoelium dendriticum
TTGTAAGTAGTAGGGGGATTTATTAGGTTTTTGTGCAGATTCGTTGCAGTTAGACACAGACAGACAGCTACCACCAATCAAGGAAAGCGCCAGACGGCCATCCTATTGGGACTCCTATTGGGACTCGTCCTATTGGGACTCGTCAATAGCGCGCACCTGCCGAATCCTGCAGGATTCGAATCCACGGCCGTCTAGCGCTTTCCTAGATTGGTGGTGGCTGTCTGTCTGTCTGTCGAACTGCGACGAATCTACACAAAAATTTCCACCTTTGTTAATCGGGGTTATTAGTCCAAGCCTAAACATAGCGGGAACTTGGTTCTGATCTAAGTAGCGCTGGAAAAACGGAGCTAAAATTCCTGCTATTTGACTTGCTGCTGCTTTCAGTGCATTTGGACGAATGGTATTGACACCCGGCAAGCTGTGTTTGCGTAGAGACGTCAGCTATTGAAATACGACAACCGCGGTAAAAGTGATGTGGATTAGTCCTGGCGAGGAGACGACAAATGTTGGTATGTCGCTTAGTGGCAAGACCCTCTGAAACGCGGTGGCATATTACATCCGCAGCGCGTTCGCTGCATCAACAACCGTTCTTGTTGGGTCGTCAGCCGTCCTGAGTGTAGGAAATCCTTGCCTTACCTTTCGTAGGCTATTAACGTGCTTGTACAGCAGTTTGTAGTTAGCACTGAAGGATTTTGCGATATTCTGCTGATAGGCGGCTTTGCCTTCTCTTAGCAGTTGAGTGCAGAGGTTACGTTGGACTTCGTAGTCGTCCCAAGTATTTGGTGCTAGAACTTCTCTGTATACTCACCATGCTTCGTTGCGTACTGTCATCCATTTATGAGTTCTGCTCTTATCAAAAGAATCTGATCCACACTTACTGCAAACTTTTATCTCTCAAGCCTCTGCAATCAGCTGACTGAATTTATTGACGGACTCGAGCCAGAAGACTTCCGGGGGTTCTACGTCATGGAACGACAACGTTGTGGCGCTGACGAGTTGGGCTAATCGATCGTAGCTTGTGATGATTCGTACAGCCTCATTCCGATATCCTGCATAGTAGACGAACTTGAAACTGATGACTGCGTGATCACTGCGACTCAATGGGCAGTCTACAACCCACACATCAATCACATGTCTGTACAGAATATTTTTGTTAGCACAAAACTTTTCCGCTAGACTCAGCTAGTGTAATAATTGTCTTCGTGCCCAGATGTGGTACAATGATTACGATTCACAACATAGTTACTCCAACTGTCAGGGCTAGGGTTCGCTCTATACATATGCCACGTGACGTCTCTTACTGTCATAGGTTTTCAGGTTCTACTCCGAAAGGATGATTGTGCCCTTGCAGAACGAAGGGGCTTGTTGACCAATGCAGATTTATTCAGCGCACTTATCTTGCCAGTAAAATCCAACAAAGCGCTGTCAATGAAACAGTCATCCAGAAACTCCCAGCTGGCATCGCTAACACGTTCTGTTAGTATTTCGTAGTGGCTGATTATTCTAAACAAGTTAGTATGTTCTTGTGGACACTCCAAATAACACACGAAGTCGTATGTAATGGTTACTTGGTCGCTTTACCCCGGAGGGCTCTCCAGCATTGGTTTCTCAACCATAAGCTCTTCATCTGTGCGCACTAAAGCAAGCACAGATGGTTTATTCCCGTCTCTTATTCGGGTGGGTGAACTGACATGGCTGAAGAGTGGAATGCTTATAATATGCTCTTGCATGTCGGTCTTAAACTGCTCCTTGGGGGATGTCGGAACTTCCAAACCATGAATATCGAAGTTGTATGAGATGAGAACATGAATGTATCGTCCCCGCAGGACCCTTCCCAAGAATGATGCCAGGCGGCAATCTATCCCTGGGGTGGACATTGGGAGATTACAAACAACAGCCAGACGGCAAGTGTCGTTGCGTCTCCGTCGCCGCCTGCACCAGATTGAGTCTATGATCAGCGTTGTCGGATCGGTCACTGGCTCGCATAGCAGGTCGTTGCGGTAGTATAACATTACTCCCGAATTTGCTAGGTCGATCGTTTCGAAAAATGGACATTATATTTATGGCGATTTCGACGTCGGTATTTGCTGAGTGCATCCAGGTTTCCGTAACGAGTATGAGCGCATGTGACGCTTGACGTAGCCGCAGATCTGCAACCTTGTTCAGGAGAATTTGTGCATTGTTGTACATGCAGGGATGCTTCTCTGTTTTGAGCAATGAATCGTGGGATAGGTCTTTTGAATAAAATACTGTGCCGATCGGTAAATGGTCGACAAGTAATCGTTTTTTGGGTGGAGAGATGACGAACTCATCTGTGTCCGATACCTGGATTCTACCAGTACCTCTTTGCTTCTCTCTGTGTACTTAAAGTAGGGGTGTGTTTGCCAGTTTCGTTAGCTAGTTGATTGAAGAGGTCCGAACTCTTGTCGGCAAGTGGTGCGACTAAGTGGCTGCTCTCATGTGTTTGCTTAGCAGATACTGCTTTGATCCGGAGCTCGTAAGGAAGGTTGCTGCGGTCCGCCTACCATCCCTCCACTATCATTTCTGACATTGGTCTAGATTGTAGGAGCATTATCACTATCCTTGGGCCATATCCCTTGTACTTTGGAAATCACTACTGTGTCGATATAGATTACGCTATGAGGTTTTCCAGGTAGAGGGTCTCGCGAATGTACCGCCATTGCTGCTGGTCGTGAGTGGTTGCTTTGCGCTGATCATGACTTCCAGCCTCGGGAACGTCGTGTACCAGGATGGTCCTGGCTATGAATTCCTTCCGGTTTTCGTCCAAGTAGTGCTTCGCCTGTCTATGTTCGCTCTACCTAATATCCAGGAATAGGCGGATGGAACAACACCCATGCTATAGGCGAGCTGTCAATAACAGGACAGCTTCTGCTCCGTAGGCTGAAGTCAGTACAACTCGGAGAAGTCTTGGTTCACCGTACTGCTGTGCGACTGGGTGACGGGCTTAGTTACGACTCCTATAGTGTCACATATAAGAGTCCTATTGCTTCACGTCATCAAGCTTTTTTCCTTTTAAGAAATGTGACGTCGATTATGGAAGGTTGATGAAAATTACCGCTGATATACTACGTGCAATTCGGATTGAGGTTAAATGACCGGCTGGTCTGTATACGGTCAATGGGGCTGTTTGGGTACAGATTGGTCTTCTTCATTTAATCATGGTCCAGTGGAATTGGCCGAAGGTCTAGGTGTTCGATCACTTATGGCAGCAACCAAGTTCCAACCATCACAGGTGTCGAAACCCTTCTGAATTTTCGGAACCGTTTGGAGGGTGGACGAGGGCCTGACCGTGCTCATTGCAGTCGAGCTGACTGCGTATGTTCCAGGCCCATTTGAGCAACTGGTGATATTGGTGTTCAATGCCACAGACGATGCATTTCTAGCACGCTGCCCCGTCTTCCTCCTTAATTTTAATGCGGAGCCTGATAAGAATGGCTAAGATTTACCTTGTCACGCTTTCTACAAATGAAGCTCTTTTGGTGCACTTCATTTGTTCAAACATCGCCACCAGTCTTTCAAACGACTTCGATGGTTCATGTACCATCTTTACCAGTAGGATGACTATAGATACTGAACAGAACCATAGTGAACCAGGTTTACTATTGTGCAACTGCAAGTGATTGACTGTGAGCTTGGAACATTTGCGATGGAACTTGCCTTGGCAACTGCTACACTGGATTCCGATCCGTACAGTTTTATAGCATGAAGGTAGGCCACAAACTAATGTCGATCTGGATGCAGTAACATGGGATTTTGACAGGTCCCCACAATCCATTGGCTCGATTAAAGATAATCCGATAGAGGCCCTAGCACCTATGGCTTTCTATCGGTTACGTGTGCGCTGAATTGTCTGCACGTTAAAGGTTGTCACATACTGTACGTCTGACCCAGGCGAAGCTCGTGTAAGCGGCTAGATTTTTCATGTGGCAAACAGAGACGCTGCGCGATACTGATAGCAGGTATAAAATAGCTACTTTGATGAAAGGTCCACAGCTGTAGTTGCTACTTCGTCAGCTGAGACGTGTAGTTGGCTTTCGTTTGAGACCACAAATATTTCTGTGCGGTTCATGAGTCGAAAAATTCTTCTACTGTGTTTTCGCGGGAATGACGCAAAAACCGCAATGGGGAGATAAATAGCGATCTACACAAGCAACATCCGAAAGTTGGGTTTTACTAGCTAGCGCAGATGAATCAGGGTGGAATGAGCGCAGACACACGTTTGTATGACAAAAGGTCACTGAGAACGGCGGCAAAACAGGTTTTCACAGATGTGCGATTAGAACGCCGGTTCGTTCAAGGTCATTCAATTTCAGAAAATTGTGGCTAGCTATAACTATACTTTATGCTAGGTCTGAGGTTTGTAGCCGCGTTTGATAACGTTTGTTGCGGCTTTTGATGCAGCACCGCTTTGGCGCAATCTACCACGGAATTGTTAACATTGGGGGCAAAATTGTGACAAGTTCTATGGCGAAGCTCGTTTGTTAATGTCAACAAGTTACTGCTTACTACCTTGCAATTACATGTGATAGCATCGGGATGACTTTCTGGCCTTGACTCGAGAACCCGAAATTTTGGCATGCTGTATTAGTCCAGTATTTTTGCTAAAATGTCGTGAAAAACAGTTTTTGAATTTAAACGAAACAAAATTTGACCATTCTCAACTTCAATCTGATCCAAAGAAAGTTGGATCGATTAAGTTAGTATTGTGCCAAGCGTTATCTGTCTTGTTTCTGTGCGCTAACACGTTTTACACGCGGCTTCACCTTTTGCCGTTCATTGTCTTACTGCATATGCGAGTTAAATTTCTGCTGTTTTCCACTTTATAACGTCCCACTTGTTATGCACCCATGTGGACGCAGTGGCCACTGCCGCTTGCGGGAGCCCGAGTTGTGCTTTGCTGGTGACTAACGATTCTGTCTGCATGCAGTGCGACGACTTTACCCGCTGGTATCACCAGCACTGCATGATCTGGCTGCTAGCTATACGCTGTGCTCTTTACCAGCGATTGTATGTTTTCTTTTATCTTCATCAGCCTTCGTAGGCGTCGACTAGGTCGTCCAGGTTTCAGAGCTCGAGCCGTCGAAGCCCATAATGTCATACCACAAAGTTTGGAGAATTCAGTAACGGTGGTCACCACTCGCGATCGTAATATAGACTGGTGCATAGAGTCACTTGTGGTCTCCAGTGATGTCAGTTTGATGAATCCAAAAGTGCAGCTCAGCCCTGTTAGTCAAATGATCGTGCTCCCAGCTTGTCAATATACTTGTTGAGGCAAATCTGTACGACGCAGAGAATGCTATCGGTATTTCTGTTTCTACCCAGAAAGATGCTGAGTCCATTGCTCATCAACCCGGTAAATTACGACTAAAGATGGCAAGGAAACCATATAAGCCACATACCAAGGCTTCATCCAAGGCTGTGCAAGCACTGGTGAAAAGCACCAGAAGTCGTCATCGCGTGCTAAGCCACGGGCATCTTCGCTCGTGGAATGAACGTGAAAATGGAAGAGTACTGTCCGTAATCTTCTGACTAGTTTGGAAATCGTCAAAAATGAGGAGTCGGACAAGCTTGAGCACCAAACATACACTACATTTTGCTTCAGCGTCGTATGACAAAGTGTGCCGTCACATTGCCTGTGGCTAAGCAACTGCTGTTCATGCAAATTCCACAAATCGTGGGGTATATACACCCCTTTTAAGTGCTTCTTTCATGGATAGTAGTGTGATCTTCCGTATCGCAGTGAAATCCACTGCCAACATACCTGCTGAAAGTACGTTGGACGACCTACAGTAGTTTAAAAGTTGCGTAACGTAGCTACATCCGCCTGGGTTTTTCGGTGTTACTGTCTGCAAACTGACTAGACTGCGTGGCGTCCTAGTTAAAGCGCCGTTTCCTCGACCGCGCTTTCTTCGTGTGATTCTATCCACTCCGGAGGAACGCAACATGCGGCTGCGGTTTGATTTAAAATAAGAGTACTGAAGTTAGCGTTTAGCCAGATTTCCTGCTAGCATTTTAGTTGAAGCTAAATGAGGCCGTCAAGGACCTTCATACCAGGCGAGTGGCCGGTGAACAGGTTCTCGGTTGTTGGGTTTATAGGTGGTCATTCGGCGGTCCTCTCTCGATCTTCCAGTACCCGTTCTGGTAGCGCAAGCCCCAGGGCTGAACATCAACAATACGTTCAGACAGTGCTTAACAAGGTGCGCAGTTTAAACAATATGATGTGGGAGATGGGTTTGCTTGTAGAAGGATGTCGTCTACATATAATCGCATTTACTGAAACGTGACTGTCTCAGGACATCACGGACGGTGAAGTATACGTCTCTGGCTACGCACTATTTAGATGTGATGACTTCGTTGACCGACGAGAGGGGGGCGTCCCGCTTTATGTTAGCTGTGAACGAAGTTTTGTGTACTTACATGTTTCATTCGGTGGGCAAAACTGTCGAAGTTCTGCCGGTAGTAATAAACACTTCCTCGGCGCAGCTTACAGGTAATTATGTATTGAAGCCCTGTAGACGCATCCAAAGAGGTGCTTGACGTTACTGGCTCCCAATAAAGAAGCAGGTGTTTGACGCTGGGGGACCTCAATCTACCTTAAGTATGCTGAGCAGATCTTTGTTGTAAGTTGGCGGATGGTGCTTTTAGTGCAGCTGTGCATGAGCTAACGGTACAAGTACCGTTGCATCAGTTCGTGGAACTTCCCACTGTGTACATGGCCTCCGAAGTGCCGTCTGTTTTGGACATTTTGCCAATCACTGGACTTCGCAGGTGACATCACTTACGGCTCTTCCTTAGGTGCCAGTGATCGTGTCTGTATATCACGCAGATTTATTCTGACCATACGTCAACAGTGCATCGTTGAGCGTTATCCAAATCATGGCGTGCGATCTATCAGGCAAGACTTACTAAGTATTCTGGGTTGCGTTTCAAAATCTCTGTGGCCGATACGGTTCAGGCAAATGGGGATAAATTAAAGTCTTATATAAGTGGCCGCTGCAAACATTCCAGTTAAGAGGAGAAAATGAACAAGAGCACGGCCCCTGTGAATAGATATTACCTGCTCCAGAAGCATTCTGGGTGCCGGAAGACCTACCATGCGGCTCCATCAACTAGTACCTATGATAGGTACCGCAAAGATAGGGATATATGTAAACAACAATTAAGGAAAGCTCGGATGTTGTAGGAAACGGATTTGGCTGATGGAGATTCGGAAAATCCGAAGATATTGTTTGCTTAGGGTAAGGGGCGCTGTGGTTTAAATGCGTTAATTACAAATTTGTTTGGGACCGATGGAACTCATGCGTATGCAGAGTTTGACGAGGCTCGTATACTTGATAAGCAATATGCAGGAGCTATTGTACGTGAGGAGACGTTGACTGGCGTTGAACTTGTCCCCAGAGTCCTTGAGAGTTTGTACCTAGCTGACTTTAATGTGGTGTAAACGCAGGTCCTTAAGCTGCTACAGGAACTGAACCCTTCTAAAGCAGTTGAGAGTCATTCAATACACCCGAAGTTCCTACGTGAGCTAGCGGCAAAATGAAGTTGAACGCTGACAATTGTGTTTCATAGGTCACTTGACAGCTGTATATTACCTTCGGAATGCAAGGAGGATGCAAGGAGGATATTTAAAAATAAAGACAGGAGTTTGTCAGCCAAGTATAGGCCGGTCAATCTGACTAGCGTCGTGATAAAACTGCTTAAAACCTTGGTGAGAATTTCATTGGAAGGTCAGCTGAACAGATTTAATTTACCCACTAAGGCACATCACGGATTCCGGATGGAGGTTTCATGTCTGACGAGTTGGTTAGTTGCTCTTGAAGCTTGGGCCGTGGCAGTGGACAATGGCCACGTAGTGGATGTGCTTTTCGTCGGATTCTCCAAAGCAGTTAATAAGGTACTGATGAGTAGTGGTGAGGATTTTGGTATAATTCAGCTAAGTCAACATCGTCACTCCCAATCAGCAGGCTTAGGCTAGCCTGGAAAAGCACCAGACGCCGGCGTTACGACCTTCTGGGTCTCGTCATTGGTGCGCCTCCCAGTAGACGCCTGGCGGGTTCTGTTCCCCTGACTTCGGGATGCCAGCAGGTAGTGTCACTTCGCCACGAATGACAGCTGCGGACCTGTGTGAGTGAGCTGATAATGATATAGCCTGGCTCATCATGCACGGCCATGCCAATTACGGGTTGTGCAGAGGACAATAGCTATGTTCACGAGCTGGGAGTTTTCGCATAGCGCCCATGTACCACAATGGACTTAGAAGTGATACGGACAGATTTTATAGTACGGAACATTTGTGGTGAGGGATTTGTGATAATTCAGTTATTTCATCATAGTCAGTCTTAAACAGCAGGCTTAGGCTAGTCTGATATGCATCAGAGACCGGCGTTTCGACCTTCTGTGTCTCGTCAGTGGTCCGTTTCCCAGCGGAATCCTGCCGGGTTCCGTTCCGATGAATTCAGAATGCCAGCAGCTAGTACCACTTCGCCACCGGTGACAGCCGCGGAGAAACGATGATGAATTAGCTGGAGTATAGAAAAAGCTTCACTAATACTTATCTGTCCGTATAGCTTCTAAGTCCGTTGTAGTACATGGGCGCCATGCGGAAAATCCTAGCTCGTGAGGCTAGCTATCGTCCTCTGCACAGTTGGTTACTGGCATGGCAGTGGAAGACGAGCCGGACTATATCATAGTCAACTCAATCACGCAGGTCCGCGACTGTCACCCATATCGAAGCTGGCACTAACCTCATGAAATCATGGAGGCGGAACCAAGCAGGCGTCCGCTGGGAGTCGCACACTGACGAGACCCACAAGGTCGAAACGCCAGCTTCTAGGGCTTTTCCAGGCTAGCCTAAGCCTGTTGATTGGTAGTGACCATGAAGAATTAACGGAGTTGATAAGGTGCCCAACTTGGGGCTACCACAAACGCTAAGCTCCTACAGTGTATCTGGCTGCGCCCTTCACTGGATATATGCATTCTTGCAGAGAATAGAGCAGGGTGTACGTGGGTGTCTCAGCTTATTCTATGTGCAAGCGGTGCTTAGTGGTGTCCCACAGGGCTCGGTACTTGGGCCGATGCTGATCGCCATCAAAGTAAACAATTGCCCTGGGGGGTTTAGGGTATCACCACTAATTTTTGCTGACGAACTTAAGCTGTGGAATATTATAGATGTCCCTGGGGGTTCTGAGGCCATTCAGCATACTCTGGACAAACTATGGGACCGGTATAATATGTGGCTACTGCCCATAAATCAGGTTGAGTGTTCCGTTCTTAGCTAGAAGCAGCTTTAGCACCTTCGAGGTAACTCCTCTGTGACGTCGAGCTCCCACTTGTCTCCAACCAGCTAGACCTAGGCTTCATCACTTCTCCCACTTTGTATTCTGGTAATAACTGGAAGGGTGGTTCAAGTAGTGCTTTCAGAATGTTGTGATTAATACGCTTTCCTTTCGGATTCTTAACGGCCGTCATATTTGTGAAGCTGTTCTCAGCTTTCGTTTGGCCCCATCTGGAATATTGTGTCCAGGCTTCCCGTGCTTCCTCATTCAGGAAAAAATGAAGGTCGAGCGGTTTTTGAGAGTAGGTCCTAAGTTGGTTGAGAGGCTACTGGGATAAACGCACCCCGAGCCTCTACTCAGCTTAGGCAAATATTCAATGCACTACCAACGGCTTAGAGGATAACTAATCCTTTCTTACCGCATTTTAACAGGGAAGGTTGGGCGGGACTTGAGCTGCCGCTTTAGCCCGGCTAAGTTGCCTTGTATTCGCGGTCATCCCATGAAGCTACGCAAGCCACTTTCCGGCAAGATTAGAGCGGAAAATCGGTTATCTCATAGTTCTATTGAGCGTTTGAAGTCGTTTCCAGAAGGTGTAGTCAGTGGACCTACGGTTAAGGGTTTCGAGCGTCAGTTAGACGCTGGGTTTCTCTACACTTTGGTTTGATCCTTTGATTAAACGACTTTCCTTCCACTTTAGCTTTTAGTTTCTTTCTACCTTTCTCTAAGTTCACAGGACCTGCACAGCATGGACTACTAATGAAGGGAACGTGGGCAGTAATTGGTTGACCAGCGTGTGCTTTGGGTGTTTGGTTTTAGGTCCATCAAGACCTCGTAGCATCATATCATTTCCTGACTCAAGAATCCGTTCAAGGAGGAACGCACGGGATCTTCTTATCGTCCCATTTGAATCTGAATCTGATGCACACAAAGTGTACTTTGAGTTTGGTCATAAATTCAAAAGACGCATTAATCGCTTAGCAACAAACTGTTGACAACTTGTGGATGTAAAAATAATCGGTAAATGAACATTTTCTTAAGAGGATGAAAATTTCGCTGTGTTTGCTTGGAAATATGCCATTATTCTTCGACAAAGTTTGCACCTCCATGCATTTATGCATCAGATTGTATATTTTCGAAGAGATCGCTTACTGTCGCATGCAAGTTTGGTTTATCCAGACTTGGAATATGGAGTTGTACAGCGTAATGGATAGGTTCCAATACATTTCAACCCTCCAGTTGTTTTCAGAACCCTGATGGTACCATCAACCATCCTAGCCAACGACGACGGCATTATGTGATACTACTTTTCACACTCTCAAATAGTTGAATAAGTGGTTTACTTAGTGGTTTCAGATCTAACTTCTGAGCATATTTCTTCCTGCCTTCAAGAGAAATGTGTAAAAGTTTCTAATCCCGTTCTAACCGGGATCGAAAATTCTGACAATAATCCGGCTTCAGTTGTACTACAAAAACACGGATGCACTGTTTGTGCCCTTACCTTAGGATTTTAAAAGTGAGATTACATTCCGTAGGCATTTGACTAAGCCAGATTATTGACATGTTCACCCAGACTTTACTCATATTCAGATTCTATTTTACAAAATATTTATCAGCTTTCCTAGCCAAACCGAATCCGCACAGGTGATTTTATGGATTTGGAGCACCAATAGTGTCTTGGATTGAAACAGACAATCTCATTTGTGGCCTGGGTTTACTTCAAATTCGGCGTCTGTCAATACGATCACCGGACCGTCACCGAAGTGCTCGGTTTCTGTGTGGCTCTCTCCAATCCCCGCACTCCACCACCGACGGTTTCGTCCTGGTTTGGATTAATCAAGCAGAGATAACCAAGCTGAGAATGGAACTCGGCCCATTGTGTTTGGCGGCTAGCATTACGATCACTAGGCCATGGAGCTCTGTGAAATACTCTGTCTCTACTTGATGAATTCAAATCAGAACGAAACCGTTGGTCGTGAAATGCAGGGATGGAAGATATCCACACGGAAACCCTCGACGTCGGTGACGGTTCCAGTGAGCGTATTGGCAGTTGCTGACTTCAAATCTAAAAACCTACCTCACAACCGCTCAATGGCGATTGCCGCCAAGCACTATGCGTCAATTTTCACTCCTAGCTCGAATATCTCTATCTGATGAGTAAAAACCAGGACGAAACCATCGGTGGTGGAGGGCAGTGATAAGAAAGCCACGCCAACACCCTCCCCTTCCTTCATTCTAATTTATTTTGCAGACTAATGGAACGCTGGTGACATTATAGGCTTTAATCTGTAACGCCTCGTTTTCTTTAACTCTATCGAGTTTGTCTTGTAATCACCTCCTTAACACATCCTAAAGATTCACATGATGACGGACTGTCAAGTGTTGCTTGGGTTCACCATCTGGGATGTTTGCATCATCATTTGTCCCAACCACTTTGGAAAGCATTCAGTTAACATCTAAACTAACTGACAGTCAGGTTAGCCTACGCAAATGACTCCGCAATTTCAGCTAAACTGACAAAATAGACGAAAGACCGAACTATCTGCTGAGACGGTTACCAGTATCAAGCTTTCAGGCGGTATGCATGAGTCGCAACTGGGCGGTCGTGTAAGTGCTCGTTAGGTCGAACGGTAACTTGTGTCCGATACTATTTGCCACACAGAACTTCTTTTGCCGCAAGAACACATGAGATATCATTTTTTACTACTGTTGGCACTACCATTATCATCTTAGGAGGACTGCTTTTGAGTTTGCCTACAGATTTTAGTGAATCACACTAAATTTTTTGTCCCATCTTATGCAGTCCATCGCGTCTACCTTTGATAAGAAGAAAAGAGTGGCTGAGTTTATGTTTGTTGAATATTTGCACGCCCATCAAACACTTGGTGGATCTGCATAGCTCAGTCATTTGTCAGCGAATTTCATCCGCTAAATGCAGTTTAACCAAATATAATACAGAGTCCTCTAGGTCTTCGGTTATGTTAAAACTATCCGTCCTCCTTCCCGTTCAAAGCAAACCTTAAAAGATAGTTATGGTCGTTTCTTTACTGGTCGAAATGGTAGCTGAGCTCGGCATGCTTGCTGCAAACATTTCGTCACTCTTACTTAGTCGCAAATATGGGAATGTCGTTATCAATATCTTGGAACATATTTGGAACCGATCGGGGAGTCATCATTTCAGAAAACTTGGTAAACGACCGGTTGTATCACCATAAATACATCAACCGGTCGTTTACCAAGTTTTCTGAAAGGAATGTCGTTATATTTAAGAGTGTGTTTTAGGGCGATAACGTATCCTTAGTGATTCAACGAAGCTCAGTTGATTTATCTATAAGGGCTTAGTAGTCCCAAATTGTTGGTTTTTTAACATTTAGTATCTTTTTATCCCAACATATTCTGTTCCACGCACGTTGGTGGGATGTGTAATGCATACACACATTTAACTCATTATACTCATGGACATGAAAAGAGTTAGGCATTTTACCAGTTACTAGCAAAATTGGCAAGTCTCTCTGTATTCCCTTATTGGACATATAAATCTCAGATGATTTCCAATTGATTCATCAAAAGCACTACTTAAAACGTGTATTGTACTGAAGTTTAAATTAAAATGTAGCCAATTATCAATGAAGCAATCAGTTCTGTTACACGTCAGTTAGTAAATCAGTATATGTAATATAAATTAGTTATGAGAAGCCCTATCTTTTTGTATTACTTGCGCTAGATTTATAGTCCAATATAGATAATACACAATGCGTTGTTCGTTAAATTGGAAATCATATAGTTAAAACCTATTGCTTCTCAATTTAAAATAGAAATAACCTAGTAGTCCTTTTCTAATAAGACTTTGTAGAACTTATTTCTTTGTTATTTTGTGCTTTGAAATCAGCAAACGACGCATTAAGTGTGTTTGACCTTAAGACATGTTGAGCAACAATGCTACCACGAAAGTACAGGGTTTAAAATCTCGTTGCCTTACGCAAGTTATATAAAACTGTGGTCAATATATATTTTAAAACGAAAGTCCCTAACTTTTCGCCGGAAACCCGGTGAAAAATTATTTGAGCGAATGTTTATGTTGGGAAAGTTTAAAAACCAGCAATTTCAGGGTTAAATGAAAGGTTTTTGGAGAAGTGTTGAGCAGATAAACTGCACAAAATATGACGGAAATGCACAAACCTCAAAACGCATTTCCCGCTAAATCAGAACAAACCGAGCGGATACGTTTTTAAACTTTGCTTACAATTAGGAATGAAGGTGAAATGCTATTAAAAGACCTTAGCGCTTCAATCTTTCCATTTTTGCTGCGGAAATCAAGTATTGTCTGTTCACGGATTTTGTCTGAGATACCGCCAAAAGTAACATTGTTGGTAGCAAAATCTGAGCACACCGAACAATAAAATCAACTTGACGGCAATCGGACGAATCAGTAAGCTTTACATAAGATGCAGTCGTGTTTTACGAGAAAACCTAGTTGAAGCGGCGGTTTCAAGTGTGTTTATCCCAAATTACTTCGAATACCTTTATGTCCTTGTCTAATGAGATTAAATTGATCTAATTTTATTCATTTTACACGCCGTAAAATAGATCACTAAGTTGAATGCAGTTCGACCGCTTAATGGAAAAGTTTGAGTGCCGCCTTCTTATTATTACTGTTCTGCCTAAAAGTATATAAGCGTGTACGCACAATAGTACGTACAAAGTTTTACATGCATATGTATGCTAAGTATATGAATATATACACATACATGATACTGCTCCCTTACTGTAATATATGAGCCTGATGAAATGCACTGAAGGAAAAGATGGTGGCTAGGCCTTGTTTCTGATGTCTTGCAACCGGGATATTTTTTCATTTTCTACTGCGTCAGATCCGTAGTATTTAAAGTGCAAACGTGTTTACCTCATCCTCCAAAAATTGATCCGCCTATACATTCGGAAACGTTCACACACCCTAACCCAACGTGACTGATTAACTGCCATACGCTTGCGCACTACGTGGGAGCTAAGTGCAACCCGTCGGTACTGGGGAAAGAGACGAAGCCGCCCAGATCTCTTGACGGCTTTAGTCGTCCAGACCACCGCACACTTCTTTAAAAGCTTTGGATCTAGAGAATCGGTGACACTGTCCATGGCTGACTAAATTCATCATTATTGCAACGTAATTTGAATGTGCAAGTTTGTAGTACTCTGTCCGACCCGATGGAGTCTAACTCTGGAGCGCTCATTGCTCGATACCTGGACTACAGTTAGTTCTCTTGTCCCTAAACGACCTTGCAGGAGTGTTGACGTCGGTCTTTCTACTCTTTGCGGAATCTCTCAAGATGTGTCCTGTGATAAAGGGAGTAGACGATCAGGTAGCATTACAAGTTGATGTCAACAAGGTATATTATGGTCGGTTAAAACCTGCGTCAGTTTAACACCGTCCAGTGTAAAATAGCTCAAGTGCCATACTGTATATCACATGTGAATGACAGCCCGACTTTGAGTTCATTTGTGCAGCAGATCACAAAGCTGGTGATGCGTTTGACTGCTGAGCATACCGACTTGAGAGTCTCTTATGAAGTTAAGCGACAGAACTGGCTCTATAATTTTGATATCCTCATCTGGCGCAAAGAAACCGGACAGGCTATAAGGTCCACCTAGAGACAATGAAGGTGGTCTGTGCAGCACATGTATTCTACTAGCTATACACCAATTCGGTACAAGCCGACACTTGCGAAGACCTCATTAGCTCAGGCCAGGCGAACTTATTCGGACTTCGGGGTCCACAAAGCAAGCGGCAATGGTTCTTTAATTACAGCACCGAATTCGCTCTGCTTATTGTTGCGAATAAACTGTTCTACTATTTTACTACTCGAGGATTGAATTCCAAAGACTGAATATTGCTGCTTCGTATCCGGTAATTCAAGTCTCTGTCGGTGCCAGCGCGTGCTGTATGGTACGCGTACGGGCAACAGCGGCCTCAGCATAGAAAGTCACCCAGATGTCCTATATGGTGCATCATAATGATGTCATCTTTAAACAGACGACGTGTCAGGGTGCATCTTCCCAGTAGAACCTACCTGGAATCTGCCAATAAGCCGGGTAGTCCCATGCTGCACACGTCACAATTTGTGTCTGTCTCCAATGGCGATCGAGAATTATGCATGGGAATCGTACTCGAGGGGTAGTCTTGTGATGGAGGAAAATATACTTCGGAGAATCTCTCCAGACAAAGTGCAGAAGCTGCGTTTGAGCACTAAATAGGTGCACAGTCCGTTTTTAATAGCCTACTCTTGTTGTCTATGGAATTCAAACCTTGGAGTCCGCGTAGAATGCTTACAGTAGGTGTGGGATGCATCTGTTTGCGGGGGCAAGAGTGAACATCCGAACGTTACCATTGTTTCCCAGTCTAATAAACAACGACTTCCCTGCGTTGCTTTACAGATCGACGTCTGAAGAGCATTAGGACAAGCGGTCGAAGTTATGCAGACGTGATTCGTGGTCGTTGTCAGCAAACAATGTGCACGCGAGCGAAGAAGGTACGATAATTCATCAGCGCAGATCGGGAAGGCAATGGGACTTAACACTGTCTTGTGTCATACAAATAATGGAAGGATACTAGTTAGTTAGTTGATAATTCGCCTTTGCCTTCCGATTTTGCTCAGTGTGAAAGTCGCTTATGCAGTAGTGCAGCGAGCACTCAACACTATATGCCTTCAGGTTGTGCCGAAGAACCTCACAATTTACCTCGGGGAATATTTTACTGAAATGAACGCAGACCAGTTTGAATGACTTCCCTTGACTCAGCGCTTGGAACTATTCATGCCGCGTTGCGAACAGGTTGCTGATGCCTATTTCGTCTTTCATGAACATGTGCTGCGCTGGTGTCACGATAAAATGTATGCCTTTGGAATGTATGTTTTAAACATCATTTTATCTCTCATATAGCTAAGTGGAAGGAGTCCTATTGTATGCAAATTCGCACTCGTTATACGCACTAAATATAAAGGATGCTACTGTTATAGTAGACATATTAGATACAAGTATCATATAACGTTCGCTCCAAATTAACCTAGATTTATCAGTATTTAGCTCCCGCTGGGGAGCAACTAATATATCCATTATTTGTTATACGATAATTCGGCGTACTCATAACTAATTAATAGGCACATTCCTCAGTATGCCTCCTTATCTTCAAGCTGCAAATGCCTTGATGCGTAATAAATTAGCCCAGATACATTTACAGTTTATCTTAAACTTTAGGACAGACACGCATTTAAACTGCAGTTGCCTTTACTGACACTCTGAGTAAGTTAAGCATAATTTTACGATGTTTTGCTTTACAGCACAATGTATTTTTTCGTTTCGTATTAGCACGTATACCAGTTGCTATTAGCAAACCAATTAATACATCAGTCATTGAAATTCAGATATTCATTAAAGGGTCTCAATGAATCACGGGCAATGCTGGTCTTCAGCAAAGTAAATATCTTATTTCACAATTATGAATCAATATCAGAAATCAGTTCAGGGTGCAAAACTCTTTTCGGTTAACTCTCATCGGACCCAAAAGTTTACATAACACTGATTGTGGCGAAAGCGTCAGCTCGGGCTGGGATTGACTCCTGAACTGTTTGAATGATCAAAATCCATAACTGGAGACCGAGAAAGAGAAGGTAAACCAAGCAAAGTAAATAAACATGCATACGCCAAGCTCAGTAGTCTACAGTAATTAAGTAAGTAAGATAACAGCCAAATAACTAAGTAACAGTGTCCGTTGGCCAAGGTAGTAGTATCGGCCGTAGGAATCGTTCCTGTACACCTAATCCAGCTTCCAATGGTGAATGTAAATAGCCTCGGCGATGGATAAGAGCTGTTTAACAACTCTTATCCATATCTGCTAACCTTTCCCATGTACATAAGCATTTCAACCTTTATACTGCATATATGTAGCATGCGATTGACTCCGTCCCGATTCTAATTGCTCCAGTGATTATTTGCGGACTTAAGTGGTTACCTTTTGATCGAACCAAACCAATAACCGTCATCAGGCTCTGGGTAAGTGATTGATGTATTAATCACAAAGTAAAATTGATTGACGTGATAATGAAGATCTCAATCAGCAAATTCCTGCTTGTGTGGTGGAACTTGAAACTACAGCAACTGCGTTTATTTCCTGTGCATGCAACTTTTAATAGAACACAATTTATGGAATAAATAATCGGTTTTGAGCAATCTTCAGCAAATACAATTGAGCGGTTATGTCTTCTTCGTGCAAAACCATACATTCATTTGTGGAAAATTGATCTGTGCAAAGTATGAACGCAGTTCTCGGTAGCGTGAAATACATACATTGGGTTACTGGTTACAACTTCAGCTTAAGTAATGCACATATCATATATTCTAATTACCAAGAGATGTCAGCCATTTTAAGCAACTTGTAAATTCCCATTTAGAGTCAAAAGAACACGAGACCATAGGTGAACAATCGTTTTCGATTACTCTCTTCAGACCATTACAAGCATACTTAAGGGTAAAATAATGAACTGAAATCGACTTATTGGCTCAAATTACATAGTTAAATAACGGATCAGTAAGGGAGGCTAAAAGTTGACCTTTGGACTAACAGGTCTATTGCATGTTATCGAGCGCAGTCTGTGGTAATCGACCTCAGCATCGTTCGTTTTAGCTGGCCAAGGAAGCTGTAAGGCATGGAGCAACTTCTTTTGCGAGCATAATGAAGGTTGAAACAACCGAATGCAAATCGATTCAGCTGTCGCGAGCGCACGGAGGCGCAAAACTCTTGAGTGATGCTGGGGGACTCTGTCGATTGAGGACGATTCCCACAGATCCAGCTCGATAACATGCAATCGACCTGTCAGTTCAAAGGTCAACTTTCAGCCATTTTACTTGTACTAACTTAGGCAGCAATAGGACCAATGGGCATATACCAGATCGCCTTGGTGAAGAACATTTGTGCACCTCTTACTGGAGTGCAAGTAATAGGCTCGCTAGATCTGCAAACGTTTCATAATTAAAGCATATGTTCAGAATGGAAATGACTGGAAGTGTTAAACTGTAGCTCAAATGTTCTGGACGCATCATATGCAAACTGTTTAGATGCAACTGTTCATCATCAAATCTACGACAACACTAGACCTTAGATTGGTATATGCCCTACATTTGCAGTCAGATGATGTTTAATTTTATCAGAATGCTATTAGGTTGTCCAGAAATCAATTGACCTTTTCAGCAGACATTATCACACAATTTTAAGCAAACAACAATATTTACTCCATGCAACGCCCATTGTTATCGGCAACGTACTTCCAGCGCTCAGGCTAGCTGTCGCTGCATTTCTCATAGAATGACCTAGTCGGGCTGCCAAAGGATTGGGCAAGGTATGTTTTAATATGTTTGTGGTCATCAAATCTGTTGTGGTTGAGATGATTTTGTGGTGAGCGCGATTTATGTGAGTCAGTAAGGGCATGGTCAAAGATATATGCTGTGTGTATAAGATTTTTGGTGCCGAGCTGCTTAGTCTTGAGGTAGGTCATCCGTTCCACATGCGAATGTGCAGTATTAGTTTAGAGAATGATTCAAGCAGATCTTGGATGTCTTTCGGATTGCTCGACCATCCTTTGCAGGTATTGGTATTATACATAGGCCGTAACCATGGATTTGTCAGGTAGCAGTTTCTAATAGATGCCGCCGCGTCCATCCTACCTTACTGACATTACCATAGGGTTGATGCTAAGTCCGGACTCCGGGACTCGTACTAGCGTTACATCCGCTGCGATCCATTGACGCTTCCCGCTATGATTACCAGGGCGCACCAAATTCTCGTTTCCGGTAACGGCATCGTTCAGCGATCGATTATTACGTCGTTGAGGAAGTAAGAAATATACGATGACATAATCGTTCAACAGCTGCCCATCAGTCGATTCATGTGACACGTATTCGAGATTTGGGATTACTCCGAATAGTCGCAAATTGCGACGTACGGCGGCGTTTGAAAGGTCAAAATGTGACGAAACGTCACGCACGCGTTGGCTTGGATCAACTGTTAAATGACGTTGTATATTCTTGAAAATCTACCGGCTTACGTTTTTTATTTCAGACGTGTGACATTTCGTTGTTCGACAAAACAAAAAATTACCATACTGAACCACTAACCATCGGTACCTAGTGCACCACAGCGGTGACGACAAGCCTGGACCGCTTGGCGTAAGTTGCAGGAATTCATTGAGCACGCCACCGCAAACGGCACCTTAGGTAGGAATTAAGTCATGGGTTCGAATCTGACAGGAAGCGGCTGGTGCGCGCTACACACTGGGTAGGAACGGCCGTCTTGTGTTTCTGGGATGTGTGGTGGCTGTATTCACGATCCTAGCTGCAAAGGAACTTCACAAAAGTTACAATAAACCCCTACTACTCACTAATAAGCAGAAACCGCCTTATCAACGCACATGCCACCTAGCTAAGAGGCGACTCATCTTAATGAGCCAGTGGTGGTAGCGTCCAACGGCCATGGTTAAACACTAACTGCGATACCGCATCGCTCATTATCCACTGTCATGCCTGTTGTGAATGTGCAGAGCGCAGGGTTGGCCCGTCAGGGTTGGGATACTTTTTGTAAGAAACTGCAGATTGAGGTAGCATGCAGGCTTCTAGGGCGATTACTAATTATCAGTGAGCGCTGAAGCGATGTTAGCTTTGGCTTACAACCCCTGTACTGTACAGAAATAACAGTTTATCTCCTTTGGATGTACCCAGGGTGCACGTGGCAAGCGATATGTACAAGCCGAAATGTCTTTGTAATATGAAAATTTCAAGCTTTTATAGTTTACATCAACAAGTACATAGGAAAATGAACATCGGATAGATACACAATTAACATCGGGAACTCTTGAAAACGTTATATGCTTGAACTAGGACAAAAACGCAGTTTGTTACAGAATTTGCTTGGCAACATACATCAGTGTTTTCAAGAACCGAGACCGTACCTTGAGTGGATATATTTCGGTGTTGTGGGGCTAGGTACAACTCTCTATTTGATGGTCATCTACGTTCGTAATAACTACCTACATATACCCGCCGCTACGAGTGGAAGTTAAAGGATGTGGTTGCGCAGTAACGTAGGTTACTGCGCCACGCATCAATAAATATTGACGGGATGGACTCCAGGCTCACATTTCGTTTACCAAACAATTGCAGAAATATTGAAATTTGCATCCGACTATTACTCTTAGCCATTATAAAATTGTTTCAAGGTAAAATACGCAAATAATAAATTAATTCTTGAGTATGACTTGACATACACTTCGAATGCAAATCCTTCCTAAAATGTTAAATTTCTTGCGAACTCCACCGAGATTTCATGCAGCGGCATATTGATCAGATTACTTGTTGATTAACATTCAGTTAACAATTAAATACAGGTGCTAAGAAAGTGCGTTTACAGATTAAACTATGATTACTTATTTCATGCAAGCCGCTAACACATCCCCTAATTTCGTTTGCACGGGAAAAAGAAGGAAGTGATTCCCTAGATTCTTACTTTAATCGTCAATATGCTACAAAATTGCTAGTCACCATTTTAAACATATGTGTCGAAATAGGCGTGAATTAACCTGTTGCACACAAACGCACGAATAATTGACGAACTAAACTTGAAGACGTTTTTCCTCTTTAATCAGGTCGCCAGGAACATATTGTTGTAATGCTTTTGATAGTAAACACAATAACCCGTTGTTAACGTATGGCGACAAGCAAGGTAGGATAGAAAAAACTGAACAATCACTCATTTAAAGAGCGGCTAGATCACACGAATCAACTAAAAAGAGTTATCCGGAGCGAACTAAGAGAACGGTTTTGGATCATGCAACTGTGAAACGTCATATGTCTAGCCGGAAAACACATTCGCTAACTGGGGTCCCAATTAACAAGGCTAAACTAACAACAATCGTTATAGAAGCTGATTCAACAATAATTATGTTTTGTTAGGCAGGTACGAAAGAGATTAGGAATGCAAAAGAAAGTCGCTTCATCCACTGGAGAATGACAAGCAGTAACATCGTGCACAGCTAATTATAACAGCCGGTAGTCAAATTACTATTATCATGTGTTTAAAGATTTGCGTCCAGCTCGTCAACAGTATTTTATATTAAATAAATTTCACGGATTACAAATAAAATGCTAATTTCATACTCATTACACAATTGTATACTTTGTGCACGATAGTTGCACTGCCATTTTTGTGCTTACTCAATGAGCGTTGTTGAATATTGATGTACTCGACAATTAGAAACTGCTTGCTGAGCATATGATCAGAAAATCCGGAAGCCATTGAACAAAAGTTGCTTCTTATTTTGTGACCTAATCGAAACAGTTGAGAAAGTTGAGTGATTTGAGAAATTATTCAACTGGGGACACATAAAATATCAGCTGTATTTGGCGCCACGCTCAAGCATCTGTTCTGCAGTTACTTGTGTAAAACACTTTTATTAGCATGACCAAATTGAAGTATATACTAAATTTTTATATAATGCTGAACGCAGATAGTGTGACTGGACATAAATAAAGTTGACAACTGATATTTCAAACCATATTGTAGTTATATTAGGGTTGTATCAGTATTAAAACGCTTGAACAAGCATATTATTTAGCCGTTTGCTTTAGTAAGATGAATATACCAAGGCGGAGATCACTTTACGTTAATGATCCTTAAAGCTAAAATTCTCGCAGTCTTCACCATAAACATACACATACTTTAAACAATTACGTTGATGCAGAACGTAATACTTTTACACACACAATGAATGCAGTGTTCATATACCGTTTACGTTGTGAGGTTTGCTCTTTTCATTATTATATGAAGAAGCGAATCTTGGTCTCATGTAGCTAAGTTGTCACTTGTCGTTAGCTGGCTTAAAGGCACACGTTTAATCCGTTATCCAAAAGATTTCCAGTTCAATTAACGTTCCTGCAGTCAGCACCTGATAAGTTTAAACAGTTGCAAATCAGTTATATTGCAAAGTTGCAACCAAATAGTACCCACTAGAGGCGGAACCAACGTTTTGGTAATTTTCTTGCAATCGTGATGTTTCAAAAAGATGTAATTATGCCTAATTTGACGTTGCGCTTTCGAATAACTACTCTATGAACAGGAGCTGTGATATGATTGCCAAGCTTGTGTAGTTCCGAATTCCTTGCTTACCATCCTTTTTTGATAAGACCTAAAAACCAGGGAGCTAGCATAATTTGCAAGCGATATGACCTTGATTTCTTTTCCTGCAGCCAAATGGCTGAGAGTTACCTACATTGTAGTTTAAATACCTTTGCTATCCCCATCTTAGTACGACATTGTGAATTAGTCAAGGCTAATGGCATATGCGAATTGGAGTTACAAAGTGCGTTGCCTCTGAATGCACTGCAGATTATGGTACTTGCTCAGTTAAATTTAGCTGGCACATGACAATAGTTGCACAATTCTAAAGCGTTTTTATTTGTTTCGAATGCAAACTGAGCCAAGAAGTTGACCTTAAACAGAAAACCTAAACAGATATCTGTTTACAAAATGAAGAATAATGCTGTGCATATTTTGATGGTTCGAGAAGCTGCTTTTGAATGATTGTCAGATCATTAGTAGCATCATGGTTCCGCTCTTGCGTGTGTGAAATACCTGTTCTAAAACGCATCATCCAGATATTCTGGAACACGGGACTTACTTTTATGCTGAGTTCTGTGTAACGTGTTTTCCTTCTGATTAAAAATGCGTGCGTCGACTTGGAAGAAGACTTTTTGTGATTTGTCCAATGAAAACTTGGTCACCATCGATTTCTGTTATAGAACGTTTCCAAGTTGAATGCGGAATATTCGTACATTGCATTGGACCTGATAGTGGCTGGTAGGATATGACACACGCCAGCTTAGCTGAAGAGAAAATGTTCGACAGAGTAGCTATACGGGTCCGTGATACAATTAGTTTATAATTGTTGAAGTGAAGTTTTCTCGTGAACTTATGTACCAACTGTTATGTGCACAGATTGTAGTATGTCTGTTGGTGCATAAAATAGTGTAGCAGCACCAGGTTATGTTTCAGTCGTCGAGACCAACAAGGCTCTTATTCACTTGGCTGCTAAAGGTCCTGGTAGCTAGTGGTGGAGTATGTATTAAACAAACGTTTATTGAATGACCATGGCATGTTATCCAGAGTTTTCTAGACACCTATACGTTTGTTCCAATATATTTGGTACTGTGGTATTCAAGGAGAGGAGGTGGAGTAATTTGAAAAGCACGGTTATAGCAGGTAGTGTGTGGATTGCCTGGCTTATGTTAGCCATCTTTCGTTCGGCGCGTGTTGTTTCAATTCAAATCAAGTCTATGTAGGCTCTATGTAACCTATATACGGTATTTTTAACATTTTACTACAACTAGCATGGAAGGCTGAAAATACAAATTTAAAAGTTTCAATTTAGCGATGGAAAATTTGGCGTCAAATACACAGGTGTCACCCGAATCTGGTTCCGTATATATATGCATGATAGCTTCCATTGGAAAAGTAAAATTATTGCTATTTGCTCTAGATTGGAGTTACAGTTTCGGATACAAGGCTGTCAATCGGGACGATGGTAATTTATGTTACAAAAGATCATTTGATACGTTTATGCGTAGCAAAATCAGCATCTCAAAGCAAGTCTTAAAACTCAGCGCAGTACAATGATAGTGAACTTGAAGTAGTATAACCAAAGAAAATGTCAGTAATATCTGGTAAAGCTTATTGAATGCGCGACAGATAAAGTAAAAACGATGTCAGTGAAACAGCACTGGCCGATTTAAACTTCCCGCCGAATGATGAGGATACTACTCTTAGCCACTAAACCTTAGAGAATATCGTATGCCTTGATCAGAGTTATACAGTTGCACTAGTACGTTTGTGATTGGACCGCAATTTATCTATTTTTGTATATTTCTGCATAAGCTAACCAGCGTTCGGTAGTTTCTATTACTTTATGGAAGCAAACAGATTGTACACAGGAGGATACTAGCCATATTCTCCAGAAAAGCATGTTTCTTGTAAATTTTCTCTGATTGATTTCTAGTTCTTTTGGTTTTGGATTGTCTGCTTTTTTAACTACTTAGCTTCTAGGATGTTGAGGTTATCAATTGAAAAATAAGGTAAATAGTCTGCAACATGCAACAACTCTTTGTGATAGACATAAAACCAACAACACAACGTATTACTTTCTGATGCCGTTTTAGCCCTTGGTTACTATTTGACGCGCTAAGATACGATGGAATTTTATACCATTATTAGACGGTGTAAAACGTAACCTGTTGGAATTAAGAAACGGAAAAGTTAAAAGGAAATACTAAGAAGATTCGTAGATTATAAGTATAAATTCATAAAATATATTCCCATTCAGGCAACTGTCACATGGCCGCTAAAGTGGTACACAGCCATTTCATTTTTTGGGATTTGTCGGCATCGCACAAACCATGTAGCTGCTTGTGGGGAAAACCCGCAACCCTGCTGTTGCCTCTGTGTGGTTAAAACAAATGGAATACAACGAAGAGCAACAACCGTCATGATAATGCTACAGGTGTGATATGGCAACGCTGACTATCCACTGACTTGCAACTAACTGCCCAATTACTAGGCGTTATAGATACAAAACTAAACCGTCAGTTAATATTCGGTGTCTGAGCGGTTTGGTCTGTATATGGAGTATATGGGATAGTGGAAGGAGCTAAATATTATAAGTAGAAAATTATCGCATTGGTACTCGGTCAGACAACCATCACACGCAGGGAAAATCAATGTACGAAACGTCATGATGTACAAGTACAGCGATTTACAGCGCGCACTGTTCTCTTACGCTGCGCAATCTACAACGATTGCGGAAGTCTGTTTGCCAATAGAGAAAGTATGTACATACGGGCAACAATGCGCGCTCAGCGAGGGACTTGGTAGAACTCGCTTAACGCAATGGTTCGTAACGACTAACCAAAAATCCAGTCTAGGACATAGGAATGAAATTAAGATATGGCATCGTTTCGTGACAGAACCAGGTATGAACATCGATCTAATTTTCCAGTTGCCCCAATAAGTTTTATTCTAAGTGTATGAAGCTCACTGGAAACCGGTTGGTGATAGTAGATCAGCTTGTCTGATGTTCTTTGCAGCATGTAGTGTCGTCACAATGGTAAAGATGGTGCATGAAATAGCGCAGACTTTCGAAAGACTGTTGTCAACGATTGAACAAATTTGAAATAAAAAGTCGCTCCATTGTAAGAGGCGTGAGCTAAAGCAAATCATAGTCCATCTTATTAAGCTAGGCTTGGAACCTAATGAGTAATGCTGAGCAGCACGTTAGAGACACGTCAGCCTTGACTTTAAGCAGCAAGACCAAGTTTGGCCTAAGCTTTTCTAAACCCAACACCATCAGTTTGATTAAATTGAGCACCATCTGGGCCTCGTCCACTCTTCAAACTTTTCGGAAATTTCATAGGGGCCTAGACACTAGTGATGGTTAGAAGGTGGTTGCTGCAAATTACAACAGAAACAGTAGACCTTCGTCAACTGTCATAGAATCAAGGGTAAATGAAAATGGCGAATCTGTACTTATACCGCCTCCACCGGATATTTGCAAACCAGCTGAGCAGTAGTAGCAACTCGATTTGAACTAATGGAAATCCATGTATCACATCATAGATATCGTTGTTAACCTCACCAAATTGTCGCGGGTCGCCCGTCACCAAAATGCAAAGCAAAACCGTAACGTGAGTCTTCTACAAGTTGTACTGACTTCCGCTGATGAAACAAAAGCTGTCCTGTTATCGAGAGCTTGCTTTCAAAATGGAGCTTTTTTCCTCAGCATCTTCCACGGTTTTCAGTTTGTGGCGAATAAAATGGTTAACCAGAACTTCTAAGCATACCGGAAGGAAACCATATACAGTATAATCGTTGTACATTGTGTTCTTAAGTCTGGAGATCATGATGAGCGCGAAGCGACTACCCAGGACCAGGTTATATAAAACTCCATTCGGGAGAACTTGTCCCCGGAAAATGTCGTAACGCAATCAGTCAAAAAGCTGCGCAGATTTCAAAGTTACAGAGGATGTGGCGTGAGTATTTTGAAAATGGTTGTTCACTACAGACTAATGTCAAAAATTAACAATTACCAATTTTTTGCTGGTAAAAGCCATTTTTGCCGATTCGCATAGGATAGCAGGGTTAAAACTACGACGTCAAAAGATGTATGTGTTGTTTGCTTAAATATCTATCTATCAGAGGCGCTGCTGAATATCATTAGTGCCAAATGAGAATTTCTTACAAAAAACATATTGTTGCCATTGGTTAATCAACTATTTCATTGATGTCAGTAAATTGTAGCTGATGGGTTGCCATGATATCTGCCCAGCGGCGACATGTTGACCGTGTGTTGGCTGTGTTACGAGGGATCATGTAACCTTATTAAAATGACAAGACGCTGTACTAGAGTGACCTCATGATGGATCTTCCGTTGGGCTACCACAGCTGCTAAATTGGCAAATATTTTCGATGTTCACTGATGTTTGGCCGACATGGACGAAACATTATTATGTATACCTTCCCTAAAGAGGAGCTGAATAAACTGAAGTTAATTTACTGGGAAAAATAATATATAATTTGATAAGGTCCAAAGTTGTGAGTAAAATGGGAAGTCCCGCCCACCTGCTACATGTGATAGAGGATCTATCATTGTGTTGTCGCGTTGTGTTCGCTGGCTTTTGTAAATCTACTGTCGATCCTACAAGGCGAAATCGGAATACTCGGTTGAAGAACTTGCTAACGAACAACCAGGATGAGGAGCCAATTGTTCGTCATCCTAATAAGTACGTGATGAATTTATCAGACGTGCAATTTGTCGCGTTATAGTTAGAAGCACTGTCAAACGGGCTTGATTACAAAATTCCCCTTTGAATACTAGACTGGTTGTTTTTAGAAGATCAGTTTGAGAGCTTATGTGATTAATTTATAGAGCATCAATTATCTAGTTCTGGGAGTGTTGCTTGTTTTACATACACATTGACCAACATTGCCCACGAATTTAAGACTGTGCGAGTGATAGAAAAATGCGCACTTGCAATCCCATAACGTCAGGCACTGCGTGAACTTCGTAATAAGAAAGTATTTGTGATGAAACCGGATAAGGGCTATGGAGTGTCGGTCATGAACAAGGCCGAGTACGCTCAAAAATCGGTAGCATACTCAACAACACGAGCAAATTTGAACGAATAAATGGGATAGAGAACGTGGCCGACGTTGAAGCTGGCATAGCTGCCTATCTTTAAACGCTTCTCGAACATCGCGTGATTGATAGTGACACTTATAATTGTTTGAAACCAAGTGGCAACACATCTTCGCAGTTATATGTGTCACCAAAGAGGCAAAACAGTGGGGTTCCACTTAGGTCGATTCTATCGATGTTATATACGCCGCAGAATAAATTGGTTCGGTGTAGATAATTTCGCCTCTGCGACAACCTTTCAGTCCATCTAGTCTTAAAGATACTTTTCAACTTATTGCTGACTTAGATGACATCAACCTCTTCGATAAGGTTATGTGTTCTTTGGTTGCGGAATTTCTATTCACTAACGCCCAACTACAACAAACTGTTGAGTACATATATGAGCTAACTAAGCAATTTAGTTATTCGTTACCAATTCCAGTAAACTTTCTAAAATAATCCTTACTTCTGTGTACGGCGAATGTTGGCTTCCACTTTCAGAACACATATCGTCAAATTGATGGTGTGACCACGCGTAGCCCAGTCTGCCCTGTACTCACCGATTTCTTCATGCTAATGATAGCAACCGGCATATCCATAGAAGTAGCCAAGTTACCGTACTAGAAGTGTTATGTGGATGACATATTGGCCTTTTGTTCATCGGAGCTGCCGATTATCCGGTTGGTGCAGCATGTCAACTGTGCACATGGTAACTTGTGGGTCATCTGCGAAGTGGAACCTAAGAACTGTGTCATTCTTAGACAGGCCCATCAGTCGCAGGGATGATGGGCTCAATAAGAAAGGTAACATGGTCCGGTCAACACCTGCACTTCACCAGCTTCACACCAGGGCGGTATAAGTGGACCGTTGTGAAAACTTGAATTAGTTATGCCAGACGAATTTGCATGGCTGATTGTCTAGCGGACGAGCTAGAGTTAACTACAACAACACTTATCGCAAATGCTTATCGCCGTAGATGTATAGCAAAACACAGCCAACAGCGATGCCAGAAAGACTTGGTGCATATGGCAACCAGGAAAAGGAGAAGTTACTGTGCTACTCAGCATGTGCTCATCATTAGAACCTGTAACTTGCTGGTGCCACCAAAGAAGGAAGCTCAACCGATCGGGGCCAACTCAAACTGCATATAAAAATCATTTGCGACTGTGGAGACAGTTACAGAACCAGTCGGTTTTTGAATTCCCGAATAAACGAAAGCATGCCATGGAGGATTGAACATGATATTGACCATCATCCCTGTCCAACTGAAGTTCCGTGCTTGCGCAAGGCGCCAGATTCCTCAATGGGTAAATATCCATTGACTACACGTCATCGGATAAAGCTTGGATCAGCGCTCACAATTGTGTTACGTCACCCTAATCCACGCCCCTTCCGTTTCGCCGAGGCCGTTGCGATAAGTCGGATGAAGCCCTTTGTGTTCAAAAGAAATTATGTCAGCTTAAGACTACCGTGGACATGGGGCTGGAACTTCCGACATTCATTTTGCACCTCATGCTTATTTGATCACACTCATAGTTAAGTAAACAGTTGCATACCGGTTGTTGTTAATGGTTCTAAGGAGACAATACGAAATGCGTGCGTCTACTGGCATTCATCTTTTTATCGTGCTGCTCAAATTGGGAAACGTTCGCATCTAAGCAGTTTTGCTGTTCACTGTTTGCTCGACATCGACGAAGCATTATTATGGATGGGTTCCTTGAAGAACAGCCTGTATAAACAGAAGTTAGTACATTGAGTATAATCTCTACATAATTTGATAAAGCTTTGTAAAATAATGCTATGTAAATAAAATAGTGCCGACAGAGTATTACATACAAACTGCCTTCCAGAAATACTTGTATTATTACAGTTGTTATGATATAAATATTTAACCAATCACAAGGTTTTCACTTTGTCTGCTTTGGAATTCTGTTCGTAGATATAAATGAGACCATTCATCCTGGTGGGTGGAAGTAACGTGTACGTAAGTGTGGTTGTATGTTTCAAAACAGTCGGAATCCATGTGAGAGGTATGGTAACGACTCACAGATATCAGTTTTATAAATATCATCGAGCACACTGGTAGGCAGCTGCTATTTACCCACGAAAAACATCAAAATAAACGGCTGGTTGGTCACTCATTTTCAACGACCTATTGTGCTTTTCCACTTACGAGTTTTTCATAAAGTACTGTTTGAGTTATTACTCTCACAAAAACAAAAACGTGTGAACTCGCGGGCATTTGTTTGACATGCGGTGAAATGGTATAGAAGTTTGTCTCACAAGTAGCAAGTACTCTTGGTTACTTACGTGAATATGTTGCGGAAAGGGCTAGAATATGCAACCTTGTCCAAATTTTCAAAATATCCGTCTTTGCAACAACAATGTTTGGATGAGATACGAAGGTGGCATCCACGTCAGTGGCGTAATAAGTAACCGGTAGCACTGGCCAAACGACTAAAGACAAGTTTTTATGTATTTCCAGGGATGATTGTCAAGGGGTCAGATGAGATAAACTAGAGACTATTTGGAAGAGCTACAGAATGCATCTAATTCATCCTCAGGACGTACCTGGCATTTCAACCTACGAATGTTCCGTAGAAATACATTTCAGAGCATGGCTGTTCCAGCCTGCGCCAGATGTGCTAACACGATAGGCATGTAGAGAAGAAATAAATCCTTTCTTTTAATTAGTCGATGACAATCTTGGACAATGCATCAAAAGAATGTGTTCTGATTTTGACCTCTTACACTGTAACATCAACCGGTTAACCAACGACTGCTTCTGATGTTTGGGACAAACTAGAATTACCATCAGAATAACTTTAACCGCTTGCGAATTTATGCGTTTAGACATGTTATTCTCTTTGCTTTAGCCCATATGTAATATGAATGGTTTGCCATCTGCACCGCAACATTTCTTAAAATATTATGCATAGCATTCCCATACGCACTAAACATATGACTAAAAGGAGCTTAAGAAAGTACCTTGCAGCGCTTTGTTAATATAAAAGCTTGGGTTTCAAGGCCTTGCACTTTCAATTGCCTAGAAAAAGGGTTAGCGCCCTGATTCTCATTCTTTCTCTCAGTCAGTTTTGCTTACCTTTGTATACCGTCAGCGAATTCAGATCATTCTAACAGAGCGAGAATGGTTACGATAATGGGAACTGAAATTTGCCCCATCTCAGCTGCTACACCATATTTAGTTTTGGAAACCTTCTGCTACTTATTTGAGATCATTGGTTTTATCAGATACGGCATAGGCTTATTTATAAGCTTACCTTTGCGTTAAGTTGTAGAGGCCATTCACGTATTTTTAAATTCTAGATTTCGTTCTATTAAGCATAAGTGACATTTTCACGTATTCGGAGAATTTTCGAATATCTAAAGTATATGTCCGTTATTCACACGAACAACAGACGGACAGTTAGGCGTGTTTAACTGAATGAACCTTACATGCAAAGCATAACCAATAGTCATACCGAGGATTCAGCTAATGGAATTGCTGTTAATTTGGCAGACAGCCGTGTTGATTCATATAAGGCTCACAACCGGCGCAATTTCCTGACCACATTTCTCAGATCAAACAAAATTCCAGAAAGATCAAAGATATTCCATTGCTGCCAATATTTCAGCCAACAAAGTAACTAGTGCACTGACAGTTTCAAATGAATCTGCTAGTCAAAGATTATAGTATTCATCCACGGAAAATCTGGTTAATCTGTGGGTGCATTGTGTAGTAATCTCATATACTTTAGCACTCCTCTGAAACGTGTTACTTGACAATTAATCTATGTTACGCACTTGGATTTAATGCGCAGTTATATGAGTCTAACGCAAACGATTAACCGAAGTACACCAGATCTAGTCTAATTGATGCCAAGTATAATTACTGGAGGGATGGAGATGATAGACCTGAATCAATTAGAAGTGATAAAAACCGTTCTAAATAACATCTGCAGCGGGCTCAAGGTAAGAGTGAATGTAAGTGGAAATTGCGAAAATGCAAGGCGCAGTCCATCTATATTAGTCAGTGTGTATCGTTAGCTTCCCACTGATTGAGTTGATCCATATTAATGTAATTTTATTCAAGGGTTGTAAATTTTTTTCCTTCAGCCCTTAATTCATTTTGCAGATGCTTGGAGTTTGTTTAGTATTTGGCACAGGATGGGTCGTTTCTAGAAGTTATTGATGTACAAGCTTCTTTAAGCTTACCTATTTGAAATATCACACAAATCTAGGAGAACTTATGCGTAACCTAAAAACTGAAATGACTTTATTGCAGAAGGTAACTACCTACGAGTATCCGTTGTGTGGTCATGGCATGTCTAGTCCTACAAAAGTACCTTCACATTTACTGTACAAAACACAGGCAAGAACTCGAAGCAGGTTAGTCAAATTTAAAAAGACGTTTTCCCAAACTGGATTGCACAATTGAGTATCCTAAAAGAAAATTATCTTAATGAATTTGTATCGGGGCACCAAGCAAGTATAAACTAAGGAAAAACCTTATATACTGTGGCCTTTGTATATCACTCATACAAGTACCTGTAAGGCGCACATTGTTCACCATAAGTGTAAGTGTCATTAAAGCTTGACCACAAGTTTAGTATACTGAAAAATTATACCAAATAACATAGGCTAAATAAATGGAAAATACGCTGCAAAACGAAGCCACATTTAAATCTCCACACGCAATGACTTTTGTCAAACAAAACAGCAATTGCGAAATGCATTTTGAAAGCTATAAGTAACTTTAAATCAGCAACAGTTTTTCGCAATATAAAACAAAATGCTAAAAATCTATCTCCATGTCACTGACTTTGCTAATCGTGCTTATTTTACTTATGTTATAGCGTGGAATAGGTTAAACTCACATTAACGCAGAGTTCACAGGTGTGAGAGATCACTTTTAACAGGTAGGCGTTTTGCGAAGGGAAAATGAATGCAATATGAATTAAGCAGTGTTCTGAACTACTGCAGAGTTTGCCTCTGTCATACACAAACTGTTCTATGCGTCGGCTGATCGTGTGTCGAAATACTGGATCCACAGGCCTGTATTGGTAGCGGCGTGTACTACAGTGTATTCTCAGGTACAGCATTGGTCTCCGTATCAGGAAGTTCCCTATAACCGTAATTTGGTAGATCACCATAACAGCGATTTGGTGCACAACCAGAGTAATTTGCGGTAGCCTTCATAGATTAAACACATAAAATTTGGGAAAAGTTTGATAGCGTCAGGTTTGCATTGTCTCGCCCTTGATGATCAGACAGTAGGCGCACGAGCATACCTTAGCTTTGCCCTTATGATAGAGAACAAGTGGTTAGTGGAAACCCCTTCAGACAAAATACAGAAGGTGCCATTTTGCGATCAAACCATGCACCGTCCGTTTGGCCGTAGCCGATTCGTGATATGCATAGTGACAGCGCTTAGGTCTTACACAGTTGGTTGTAGAAGTAACGGTTGGCCGTTTAAGCTGTAAACTTGACAATTGCTACAATTCCCCAGGTATATGAAAGCTTAGTTGGTTGGCTTGATGGGTAGGGGAATTTCTGTAGGCGACAGTTAAGGTTTTGTTACCATAATCTGCAGTCACCCGGGTCTCCAGTCATTCTGTGAATCACCAGATTGTTCGCGACAAGCAACTGTGGGGACTAGGGAAGCACAGGAAGTTCTCTGACCAAGAAAACGAAGAGCGTAGGCCCCTGCGCTATAGTTTAGTTCTGCCGATTTGCGTTGGATACCAGTCAGTCAGATGGTTGCATCTCAATAACCTGTCATATGACCTACCACAGGTCAACGGAATAACCCTCACTGGTTCGAGGACACACATGCAAGTGCAAGTACGCAACTGCACACAAGTAATCGCATCGCCCAGAAGGCAATGGAGAATGTTCGCATATTCGTTGACTGCGATCTGTTCGGTTTTACACGTGGTTACATATACTGGGGCTATGGACCCTATGGAATTCACGTTATCGATGCGTTTCTTTACAGAAACAAGTGTATCCGGTCATAGACTTATTTTGTCGAGCGCCACAAAAGAACACTGAACGCATCTAAGGCGTTAGTGATAGTTACACAGACGTCGTCAATGCGTACGGCGTCGAGATATCTTAGATTTTCAACACCAAGGAGTTATAAGAGAAGTATGACCTTTAATTGGTCTGCAAGAGTTACCAGGGTACTAAAGCTTGTTAGTGACTTCAGT
>CALYDF020003368.1:0-14065 GCA_944474145.2 Dicrocoelium dendriticum
ATCCGATCGCGTATGAGAATGTCGCCTATTCATTTGAAGAAATTGCAGAATCGGGCCAAGATCTACAACTCACTGATGCACGTGTCGACGGATTCGTTTGGGACACTACCGCGCGAAAAAAAAGAGCGCTGGCAGGTCTCGTTGGTTTCGCCTAGGCGAAAATCACTGAACTTTTCGATGACCGTCTCCAAACTATTGGCATCTACGTCTTTGTTGTATTGGAATCTCTCTATCAGTCGGCGCATGTCGCGTGTCGAAACATACCAAGCGATACGCCATCGGTTACTCGTCCAACGTACTAAGATACAGAAATCCGTCCACTTGCTCCTCCATAGACGAAAATTACTCGCCAAGTTCCATTCATCAATTTACAATGGGGTAGACATCTAAATAGACGCTGATGATCCAAACAGCATCCGAGCGCCGTCGGTGGGGTTCGCCATTGTCCTCTATGACGCCATTTAGCAGAACACAGTCCTTCACAGACAAGCGTTTATAAAGGAAAGTCAAATCGGCGAAAAGTACAGCATTTCCGGCAAGCCAGAAACTCTTCGATATAAGTAGCACATTCAAGTCCATAACCAAAGACTCTTCTGAGTCCACGACGTCAATCCTTTGGAACAATCAACCAAACGGTGAATCCCTCACACGAATAGCGGCCAACCCGAGTCCAATAATCGAATACGTTACTCCCGCCTCCCAGCTGCTGTCTGGCTCGTTCGGGTGGTACTGCGTTCACCTTCATCTGACACTCTCATCATATAGAATATGAGCGACACTTCGTGTTTGCACGCGAGTTGAAACTACAGGCATTCAGAGAATATATGCCCAGCGGCATCTCTGTTTGTTGCATTAATTAACGCCTGAAGGAAACCCAACCCGTTCTCTCTAAACTGAACCCGTCCAATCGTCACGCTGGGTAGAAGCACAAGCGTCCATGCGACTGCGCATAAGCTGTGTCACAGTTGTTTCTCTGCCCCTTTCGTCGGGCCGCATGCGATGTGGTGACTCGACTGCAAACTGCATCTTCTGATGGCTACTCTGACGGGCACTCAGCCGGCCTCATTATCCAAAGCACACGATAAACTGCCTCCGATACGACTGCGGACTGAAAGGCAAACCGCTAACGAAGGACGGTGTGAGGGCAATGAACGCTGACTTTACCAGTGTAGTGCGAGGCTGGTCACAAAATGCACACACACACCAGTCAGGCTATGACTAGACGAAGTGGTGAAATTCTTATCATTTGTTTATCGGATCACTGGCTGGGCGATGGATCACGAGCAAGTTACCTTCAATCCGAATCTTCTTACCTGCCTGTTAATCAGCGAGTGAGTATTCCTCCTCTGTATGGTGAGTGCCGGTGTAACGCTGAACAAATTATTCGACAATAAAACACTATTCACAGTGCCAAGCGGCCCATCAACGAACGGTACGTTCGTGGGCTGGTGAAAAAATTTGAGAAAACTGGGAGCGTTTGCGACGTCAAAAAGACAGGGCGCCCTCGCATCACCACGGATGACTTTTCTGCTTGTGTGGTTATTCGTGAGGTATCCGGAAGCTGCGATCTGAGCATTCGTAAATTCACCCAGCATTGCGACACCACCAAATACGCTGTGAATAGGATTTTGAAGGAAAGGAAATTCCGGAAGTATAGCTCCCGTCAAGTGCAAGTTTTAAACCATGTGATTCGGAGAAGGAGCTTGATTTTTGCCGCAGGTTTTTGAATCCCATGGACATCTATTGAATTCTTTTTTACTGATGAAGCTGTTTTCCGTTTCCACGGTGCGGAGAAGCAACAATTTTGAGCAACGTGTAATCCACGCCGATGCAGCGCTTCACCTATACAACATGGCACATGGTATGGACTGGGTTAACTGGCCAAATAATCGTGGGATCATTTTTTATTTTCTGGTAATGTGACCGGTAGGTTGTTGTTTCGCAGTACACTTTCGTATCCTTCTACAAGCAACTGCTACAAAATTGTGTCATTCCGGAACTGGAAACCTCTGGGTTATTAAGTACCGTTTGGTTGCAACAAGATAACGCACCTGCAGACTATGCACAAATGGTGCGGGATTTTCTCAACCAGACGTTCCGTTGCATCGTATCAGACTGGGAGGATCTATAGGTTGCCCTGTTCGGTCACTAGATTTGAACCCACTGAATTTCTTCCTCTGGGGTTACTTGAAACAGCGAGTTTACATAACGAAGTCGAACTCTTGCGGAATTGAAGCGGAGCATTTTGCACGAATGTCGCGGGATCACAGTTGGTACTGTGGCGAAGTGCTACCAGATCTTCAGGCGAATGTTGCATTGCACGCAAAACCCCGACGGGCGCTTCGAACATTAACTTCGCTGACAAATCTGAGCATTACATTTATAATCTGTACATATATGTATCATGCAATGACTTACCAAGTAAATTCGTGGGCTAGATAGTGCTCTTTTTCTTAGAAGCGTCAGTTGATAGTTTCTTCTAGGGTTTTGCGTGCGCGTGTCGTGTTATAAATAGCTCGGGATATCCGTTCTCCCGTAGGTTGCCCTTAACTTGAAACCTTGTCCCTAGGGTTCTGTTTCTTTAACCTACCAAGTCAATGTGGTAAAATAGCGGTCGAGACTTAGTATGCACATTTGAACGAACATCTGCCAAGTTGAACACAGACCAATTCGGAGACAAGCGGTTGCTTTACAACTACTAGGGTATCCCTTGCCAAACAGTCCTGCGCTAGTGACACCGAGAAGTGACGTACCATGACCAAGGATCATTGCGAGTCCTTGGCGCAATAGCCATGCAATGGAAAGGTTGTGATACTGTGACTACCTAGGGGATCAGGTGTCGTCATAACGGAAATACAGGGCTACATCCAAGAAATGCAAAGATTTCTCGCAGACTAGTCGATATGTTCGTGATGTGACAGGCGGCATTAAAACCGAACAGGTTATGAAATCTAAAGTTTGTGAACTAATGACCCTAACGACTATGGGATGGAAGTACGCAAAAACTTTGACACAGCCGATCACTCGAGCATCTCGGCTTCCTTACTTGTAAGGACTGCCGAAAACCCACAAGAAAGGCATCCCCTTACCATCAAGTTGTTTCAATGGTAGGCGCACTGTATCAGAAGTTGGCCAAATGTCTGACCTTTGTAATCGAGACTATTTTAAGGGAACTAGCCGACTACAGCGTTAAAGACCCATCTGTTGATAGAATATGGAATTTAAACGTTGGCGGGAAACATGGTCTCCTTCGACGCATGCACTTTATTCATCTCCTTGTGGGACACCTGGAAACTGCCACGTTGTGGCTTCGTATGCAAAATGTTAACCTTTACCTAATTACCTCTTTCACTGTACTTGCGGTAGCAAGTACAGTGGTCGTACTGAGGGAAGGCTGTCAGCGAGAATCGCAGAGCACTTTACCCCTAACATGGTTGCGAAGCGTCCCAAGCTACCTACCACTTCGGTTGCTCCAGAAACAACAACCTACCGGTCACATTACCAGAAAATAAAAAATGATCCCACGATTATTTGGCCAGTTAACTCAGTCCATACCATGTGCCATGTTGTATAGGTGAAGCGCTGCATCGGCGTGGATTACACGTTGCTCAAAATTGTTGCTTCTCCGCACCGTGGAAACGGAAAACAGCTTCATCAGTAAAAAAGAATTCAATAGATGTCCATGGGATTCAAAAACCTGCGGCAAAAATCAAGCTCCTTCTCCGAATCACATGGTTTAAAACTTGCACTTGACGGGAGCTATACTTCCGGAATTTCCTTTCCTTCAAAATCCTATTCACAGCGTATTTGGTGGTGTCGCAATGCTGGGTGAATTTACGAATGCTCAGATCGCAGCTTCCGGATACCTCACGAATAACCACACAAGCAGAAAAGTCATCCGTGGTGATGCGAGGGCGCCCTGTCTTTTTGACGTCGCAAACGCTCCCAGTTTTCTCAAATTTTTTCACCAGCTCACGAACGTACCGTTCGTTGATGGGCCGCTTGGCACTGTGAATAGTGTTTTATTGTCGAATAATTTGTTCAGCGTTACACCGGCACTCACCATACAGAGGAGGAATACTCACTCGCTGATTAACAGGCAGGTAAGAAGATTCGGATTGAAGGTAACTTGCTCGTGATCCATCGCCCAGCCAGTGATCCGATAAACAAATGATAAGAATTTCACCACTTCGTCTAGTCATAGCCTGACTGCTGTGTGTGCATTTTGTGACCAGCCTTGCACTACACTGGTAAGGTCAGCGTTCATTGCCCTCACACTGACCTCCGTTAGTGGTTTGCCTTTCAGTCCGCAGTCGTATCGGAATCAGTTTATCGTGTGCTTTGGATAATGAGTTCGACTGAGTCCCCGCGCCTGAGTGGCTGTCAGATGATGCAGTTTGCAGTCGAGTCTCCACTTCACATGCGGCCCGACGAAAGGGACAGAGAGACAACTGTGACACAGCTTACGTGCAGTCGCATGGACGCTTGCGCTCCTACCAAGCGTGCCGAATGGACGGGTTCAGTTTAGAGAGAACGGGTCGGGTTTCCTTCAGGCGTTAATTGATGCAACAAACAGAGATGCCGCTGGGCTTATATTCTCTGACTGCCTGTAGAGGATAAATGCCTATCAAAATATGGTGGGGGTCCGAGATTTGGAGTTTGAGGACGGAGGGAGATAAAAGTGAAGTTGGAACGAGACGATAAGGGTGAAAAAGCGTAAGAAGACGGGAAGGGTGGTAGCATACAAACCGCTATCCATCGTGATCGATGCAGGAGATAGGGTGCCGCTTATTATCCTCTGCGGCAGCCAGTGTATCAAGAAATTGTTTGAGGAAAGGTTCGTAGTATTGCGGAAGCATGATGCTGTCACGCTGCCCAAGTCTAGACAGGATTCTGACGCCACTGATGTCGCAGATTGAAGAATGCAGTTCTGTCTTTTGCAATGCGCCCATCGTTGCCGATGCAGCTACCAAGGTAAGTAGATTGATCAACTACCTCGAGTACTTCGCTATCAAGCGTCAAGGAGTCATTAAGTGGCTGGTGATCCTGCAGCAACACTTAGCACTATGATGGTATGAAGCGCATACCAAATGATACGACCACTCTAGAGGTTACTCAAGGTTGACTAAGCCGCCCCAACCTCGTTAAAAAGTAAGACAATATCGTCCGCATAAGCAAGATCAACTAGCCTTTCACCAGGAAGCACACCAACGCTTACATCGTGAGGATGCGCAAAGGAACACTTCATGATGCAGTCCACGACGAAGTTGAACAAAAATGGGGAAGATTGGACAACCTGACAAACGCCACTTGTTGTCGGGATGGCATCCGACAAATCACCGTAGACTCTGACGCGGTCTGTGGTGTTCGAGTACAAAGCACGTAAAATGTTTCCATATTTCACGGGAACAGCTTTCCACACAAGCATTTCGAACAGAATGCATCGTCCGAATGAGTAGAAAGCACTCACGAATTCCAAGAACACAACTATTGTTGGCCTGCGGTACGTGTGACGTTGCATTAGCCCCATCAGCCCGGTCTCGGCGGAAACCTACCTGCTCTTCCCTAATCCAATATTTACGTCCGCAGTGAAACAACAAACGAGAAGTAAGGCTAGTCATTTGGTCAAAACCGGTATTAGGCTAATACCTCCATGGTTAGCACAGTCGGTGCGACTGCTCCGATTACATATTACCACTAAAGACTACTAACACTAGTTAGCTGGGACGACTTCGTACTTTCAGACATGTTCGAACAGGGAGGTCAGTGCCTTACAGAGGACCTCACCAGTATCCTTAAACTGTGCGGTTGTGAGGGAATCCGCGCAGGTAGCTGGAAAACGAGTGAGGGCTGTGATCGGGGTACAGACACCTGGTCATTTGCAAATACATAAGCGAAGTGCGCCGCCAACGCGGACAAACAATCAGTGCTGGAGGTTAGGCGCTGGCCAACCGGGTCATCCAGCACTAGCACATCACCTGCTGGCTTCAGGCATTGCTTCAGGCAAGCAAAGATTTCCTTTGGGACGGTCTTGACGCCGATTGCGATTTGCGCTTTGAAATGTCGGCGCTTATCCCTTTATGCACTGTTGCAGATGTTCCGCTAACTTTTATACCCTTCGTAGTTACTTGCAGAGTCAGAGAGGAGGAATCTGTCCAACAGTCTGCGCCGCCATCGAGCCAGATTGCCATACTCCTTGTCAAACCAATGAGGCTTAATCGGTCCAACATTCCGACATTCCACGGGCAAAAATTAGGAACACAATGACGTCGACCTTTCTTTATAAATGTCCAACAGTCTTCTACAGATGCAGCTTGTGACAGAGACCAATCCAGTTGGCTCGTAGATTGAGCTAGACCGTTGAATTCGTTTTCCAGTAGTTGTACGCCGGCTGCAGCGGACGTAAATGCGGCAAAGGTAATTCCATATCAGCTATGAGCACTTAGTGGTCGCTTGTAGCAAGGGGCTCCAGGATCCGAACGTCATGCACTTGTTCGTAGCTCGTTAACATCAGGTCGAGACAGAACGGGGTTGAGCGTGGTGTTATGCGTGTTGGCTGGCATGTGTTGCGGTGCGCCAGTTTCAAACACCAAATACACGAACTTCGCTGCAACCTCACCATGTCCAGGCACCAAATGAACATCAGGCCATTGTATTCAGGGACAATTAAAATCTTGTAGAAAGTAGAAGTCACGATTAAAATCCACGCACAATAATGTGCCTCGACGGGGAATCGAACCCCGGTCCACGAATTTCCGGTCCGCTGCTCTACCACTGAGCTACCGACGGCTGACAATTAGTTGCGCAAATTTTAACATATGACTTCTGCTTGGTGCGCAATGTATTGCCAATGGGCTCACAGTACCTGTCCTGGTGTTGCAGATTGGCTCACTCACCCGTCACTTCCCAATGGGCTGAAGTACCTGTCCTTCGAATGTCCAATGGGCGATAGTAGATTAATTTTGGATGTTTGTGAGTAGGGTAAAGTCGCCCATAAGCAGAAAATGTGTGCGATAGACTGCGCCCACAAGTAGTTCTCCGCACCTGAGGCGGATGGAGCGCCACAGTAGCTCACACAATCCATCGTCACTTCGGTAGGTGCTCACAAGTCTCCCACGCAGGGAAGACCGGATGTAGAGCAAGACACCACCGCGGGCATTTGTCAGTCTAACGCAACGGAAGCACGAGTAACCACTGAGTTACAATTTCCTGGGTGTATACCTCTGAATGCAGGCATGTTTCTGCGAGTCCCACTACGTCTGGCCGCTCAGACGTAAGGAAACAAGAAAGCTGATCGCGCTTGTACACAACACTGCTAACGTTGATAAAGGCCACACGCAGGCCGCAGCAGGAACCGCTGGGCGTGCTTGGTGTGAGCGACCTGTTTATGCTGATTCAGAGATTCTTGAAAACGACCAGAAAATTTACGACACGGAGATTTGTTTGCCTCTCACCAGCACATATTTTCAGCTCGATGATGGAAGACTTGAGCCCTTCCCGGTCTGGACGAATATGGATCTCCAAATCTTTCAGCCTACTTAGGCGGAACAAGAGCAGCCTTGGATTGGATTCGTCCACAAAAGTGATTCTTATAGGCTAATTTTGTTGATCACCTTGCTTAGCAAGACGGGTAATTTGCCTCACTTTTGCAGAGTCCTCACCAGCGTCGGGAAATCTACCAAGTAGACTAAATAAACGACATCGTGATCGTAGCGCACTTGGGGTGATGGACCAATGGACTCCAGCGTGTGGAAGATCACGGGGTCATAACGACTCTGGTCCGACGAGGTTGACCTTGCAGGGCGAGTACATTACGAGCCTCACGTGGTTTGGCTAACTGTTGACTTACAGAAGTTAAACGCCAAACATCAATCCTTAATTTTGTTCTTTTCACTGGTGTTCAGGACTCAGGATTTCACCTGCTGGGACATCAGTGCCCGTTGGACACAACAAAGGTAAACAATTTATGCCAGATGAAACTGGGCTTCCCACAACGGTTGGACTTTGTGTCGGTGAGTTTGCAAGGGTAGAGGAGGAATACTGAGCTGAAATCTGAAGGCTCATCGGGCTAGATTGTTAGGCCAAACACGCAGAGTTGTTCTTAACGGAATGATGAAGCCTACACGTCAGCTTAACTCTTTCGCGCTGTATCTTGTTCCGATAATGTTCACATAAAGTTTGAATGAAACTATGTTGCATTTCACGAAGATGACGAAAATGCTCAAATGATAATCCAACACATGAAATGTGGTGTATAACTTGACACAGAACACGTGAAGTCATCTATGCAAAATCCGACCATGTTGGAACAAGTATCACAGGGTGATTGCTTCGGCATTGTGAATACTTCGAAAACAAGATGGAGACCAATTGCTGGAGTAAGTGGTGATGGTAAGATGGTCGAAACAAAGCGGCGGTAACACAAGTATTTATGGTCGAAAAATTCAGAATCAGTAATGAAACTGAATGGTATCTAAATTTCCAGAAAAAGAATTCCAATGAACGAAGAAATCCAACACAAAGTGATCTTGTCAACACAGACAAAAAGAACCGACTTGAGGTCGCTATTGGCAGTTGAGAACAAATGGGGAGATATTCCCGGCAACAAGTGTTAAGACAACGGAGAGATATCAGCTGGGCCCGAGTGGGGTGATGATTTTGTGGATGTGATTGCGTTCTGTGCCAATTTCAATGGCACACGGATAGTACAGAGTAGCTCGTCAGTCAGGACAGGGCGTAAGACATGTGAGTATCAATTTAACAGAGATTTCATTTGAGATGATAGCTGCATTTTCATCAAGGTGACAGTTTGATTTACCCATTTTCTGCTTGCGTCTCTTTTTAAGGATAGCTGAGAGAATGTGAGTTATGCAATAGGTAAATAAGACAAACTTAGCTTAGTCAAGATGATTGCAAAATAATTTGGGTAAGCGTCTTTACTGAAAGTTCAAACAAAAAGCAATGGATAATAACGTTAATTTAATATTATTGAACAATTTTAGTAAGTTGACACTTTATAATGTCTCCTGTAAGCCAGAAACCAAATGACACGAACACAATGAATTACCTGTGGCGAGAAAAACACCAGACACAGCATAATAATTGTGAAAGATTTGAAACAGGCACTCGTATCTGGGTTAACTGGTTCGACAATGTTATGAAGCTTGGGGATAAACGGTGATCAGGCATGCGCCGTCGGGCGAATACTAATGAGTTAGAAATTTAAACAGTGGCAACACGTTGAGCATGCAAGAGGAGATGGTCGCGGTCCAGTTAGGAATAGCACCACTATCACAAAGGGGGAAGAAAAGTTGAATGAGATGTTTTTGAACATGGTACGCACAAACTCAGCTTAAAATGATTGCAGGAGCGTCTGGGAAAATAAAACTACGAACGAAAGATCACGCGCAACACAGAACGAGTAGTGGTAGGAGTGGTAACACGACAAAACAAGATACGCACTCCACTTTCAACACCAAGTCGGAGAACGACGTTAAGCTTACATGTACCCTGACAATTAATCAGTTTAATGCAGACGGATGTGGGGGGGGGCAATTGTGTGACAAATGGATATGCATATGAATCTGCCGAAGAAGCACACAAAATGCAGTGGAAATCATGATGGCAGAGGAATTCCCAACGAAGGTGTTATCCAACTACCCAGAGAAACTGTACCTTTCATGAATAACGATGGCAAAACCTTGGCGGCAGGCATGCCGAGTTACACAATGAAAGACTGCGTAAAGTTAGCGCGCTGGGAATACCGATAGAAAAAAATGCCGCGCAACAGATCCAATAGACCAAGTGAAAAATGATACGTCTAAATCGACCTGAGCTGATAAGCAAATGCAGTGAACTTACCTACAAGAGGGATTTTGGGTAACAGCGTGAGTGGGCACTTTAGGCCACACGGCACCCAAATGGAATAGACTGTAAAAAACGAAGAACAAAAACACATTGAGCGTACTTCCAGTATCGAGAAAATTCGAGCGTAAGTAAAATCAACAAAATGAATTGAATAGCTGTTGCCCTCTCCCATCACTTTACAGCGGGTACTCAAGTGACAGTGTTTATACGACAAAACGTCAACTTACATACAACTGATGTACCGCACCTAGCGTTCGTGGTATCTTATGGGGACTGGGCCCGATGCACCGCGACAGTGGAGCGCAAGAAGAAATGATATGACAGTCCAAGGTGGCAAATGGGGGAGGGTCTAGTAAATAGACCGCATACAGTGGAGTCAAATAAAGCTTCGCTTTTGGAAGGCAGCGAAAGACGTCGTCTATTTAAGCCGACACATTAAACGATACTCTCATTCCAATGGCTCCGAATTCCATGCCTGCTCACTCTACCTGACGAGAGTTAACAAGCTCGACACCGGTCGTGGGGTGCAGTGTTTTGGGGTGGGCAATACCCACCTTTCATCTGCGTCGTCTATTTAATCCGATACACAAAAGGATACTCTCATCCCAAGGGCTCCGAATTCCATACCTGCTCTCTCTACCTGATGATGCCAAATATGTTCAAAGCCGGTGGTGGAGTGCAGCGTTTTCGCGCAGGCAATACCCAATTTCCATCCGCATCACCTTGTTAGGCCGATACCCAAAAGGATAGTCTCATCCCAATGGCTCCGAATTCCATGCCTGTTCTCTCTACCTGATGAGATCAAACAAGTTCGAAACCAGTCGTGTTGTGCATTGTCTTCGAGCAGACAATACCCAATATTTATCGGTTTTATCAGTTACGGCCCCGATGATCGAACTGGTCAACCTTCATTTTAATGCAAATGGCGATCCCGTTGAAATTGCGGGTCACAATCGATTTACACAACGAGTGTTTCAAGATGACTCTTTGCGTGGAATAGGCGAACAAAATGAAGCTCAGGCTGTTTGTGAGCCGACTCCAGAATGCATCAAACGGAGTGCACATACTACCGGACATATCGTGGCAGGAACGTACAAAGGATCTGAACAACCAAGAGGAAAGTCGAAAACACGATGAGAAAACCGTCATTGATCACAGTAATCCGAGTCCCAACCTCCCTCTCCCGAAGAAGCTCAGGCACATGATAAGGAGCAATGGCAATACATTCGTGAGGTACGCTCCGTAGAAAATGTCTCTGCTACTTCGTTGACGAGGATTCCAGTGGCACCTAATTACAACGCATATGGTTCTAAATTGCCGGTGACTCCTCAAAATAACGAATAGCAGTCGACCTCACAAAGGTCGGCCAATTCTCAAAACTGCTGCCTGCTCTTCCCCCAATCATTTAACACATAAGACACTATTGTTTTTATACCAACTCACAATACCTTTGCACCAAACTTATAGAAGCTCGGCTGCGTGAGGCGTCGATGTCGTAGGACTTCATTATGGTTGATTTAAGTGATCACTGACGGCGAAATCGCACTACCTGGAATGTCTATTCTGCACAACGATCGACCGTAGTGATCCACGTCTTGATCTCATGGACGACCCGAGGGTCCATATTATCGACGCGCTTTGGTGTCGTCTTCACCTAAGACGTGGTGACACGTTTAGTCGGTGTCGTGTACCGCCCTACGCCGTTCACTTCAGAAATGGGTAATAAACTAACGTCCACTATTAAAACTATCCTTCCACAGTTACGCAGTCACATTATCCTGGCTAGTGACTTCAATCTGTACGCCCCCCAGCATGTCTCAAAGGAAAGTTCAAGATTGAATTGCAGGAGCTACTCATTGGATTACCACTATACAACCACGTTACCTCCACACAAGATGTAGGACGACGAACAAACAAAGAATGCTGGATCTCGTGTTCACCAACGAGGAGCTTATGACCGAAATGGTATCAGTAGTTGGTTCTTTGGGCCGTAGCGATCATGGAACACTCTTGTTCAAGTACATGTTACGTAGGGTATTTCGCAGAAAAGGCAGACGACTAGCAGCTCATGATCGAGTACGGCGTCTTGACCACACACATTAATGTAACCAACTGGTCATTCCTAACTGAATAGTCACCCGATGTTCTCTGGTGGGATTTCGTTCATCAATTCAACAAGTTAGCAACCAGTGTTTCGAAGAACAGGCCCATACGCGCGATGAGAGTAGAGACATTCATACACAACAGGACGGGGAAGGGATTCATTCCGGTGAAACTACAAGGAGTCATTGTGTGCCGAAACATGGGGAGACTACACTATCCAGCGAAATCATTGCGTGATCCTGCTACGAGAAGATAAACTAAAGCATCAACACGATGCAGTTAAGAAATAATCAGCAAATCCCAAGCTCTTGTATAGATAGTTACCAAACTCCGTAAAGTGCAGCGAGAATATCCTGCTCTCCACACGCTGTGTGGAGCAGCACAAACTGCAACAGAGGCGGCCAACGCCCCATGTCAACAATTCTCCCCAAAGTTCCAGTGCACGAGTTCGTTGTCTATGCTGTTCACGCAAGTTATATTACCGGCAAGACTTAGATCTCGTTTATGGTTACGGATTTTCCAAAAATGCTAATTTCCCTCTACGATCATACCACTCCTGGTGTTAATAATTTCCGCCCTGAGCCGCTAAGAGTATCTGCAATGAATTTGGCGGATGTCTCGATGAGATGCAAGCTTTAACTATGTAGAAGCTCGGAATTGTAACTCTCATTCTCAAGAGGGAAGTCGCACAGATCCGGCCAACTACCACCTGATAACACACCACTTGGTGTTCTCCAAAGTAATGATGTCTATTATTGCTGAAGCGTTCACTTATTACTTGGAAGAATGCGCCATCATAGCACCAGGAAAACATAAATTCCGCCAAAACCGGATTTGCATCAAAAACCTGCTACTTGTTCGTTCCAGTTAGACTGAACACTTCGACAGAGGTGTGGGAGTTGACACAATCGATCCGGACTTCTCAAAGGCGTTCGACCGTCTGAACCACCACATCCGCATTCACAAGCTTTAGAGCTGTGGAACTGGTGATCCAGTTCTCGTTTGGACAGATAACTTCTAACTCAGCGACATCTGAGTGTGAGTTCCCCGTGTAATCTCTGAACTTATCGATGTTCATTGCGGTGACACAGGGTTCAATACTTGGTACCCGCCTATTTCTGATTTACATAAACGATCACGCGAGAGTGATCATTCCCAAGTTTCTACTCTTTGCTGATGATTCAAAAATATGGTGGGCCATCAACACAACGGTTGACCACGTAGCGCCTCAGGATGACCTTACTAGGGTATACGAATGGGCGATTCAGAATCTGCTTCAGTTCAACGCCACCAAGTGTAAGACATCGAGAATACGCCGTCAATCCACTTGCGAATACAGGCTAGGCAAACAAGTTTTGCAGCGCGATTCTCCTGAATGCTGCTTAGGTGTGATAGTACAAGAGGATCTTGGCTGTTCATATCAAGCAGAGAAACCATCCCAAAAAGCTAACAGACACGGCGTTTTGCGCAGGGTATTCCGGTGTTTTGGCCCTTCAGTGTTCTCCCACATGTTCCATGTCTACATAAGGCCACATTCAGAATACGCCAACGGCGTCTGGCAGTCCTGGCACAAGCACGACCTCAACACACTGGAAATGCCACAAGGAAGAGCGAACAAGAACGTAATGAGTCTGGTTCATCGCGCTTACCAACTGAGGATGAAAAATCTTAGGGTCTACAGTGGACAATATCGATGCCTGCGTGGCGATTTGATAAACACATATTTTATCATGAGGAATCCAAACCATGGTTATCGTCACTTTCAGAAGCTGAATTGCAATACTATTCTGAAAGGTCCCCACCTAAAGCTGGTCACAGTATATCCGGGTAGAATGTCACCGGAATGTCTTAACACATTATGTGCGGTAACATTAATACACGTTTCTACCTTAGGTTGTTTCTTCCCATACATTGACGGTATTCAGAAGACATCCCGATGGTATACTCGCATATTTACATTATGCCTTATAACCCTCCATTTAAAGGCGTCAATCTGAATACCAATGAAGGAGCTGATTTCCACATCCTGCACTTCATTTCATAAACGCTGATACTGAGGAAACAGGATTTACGTATCGCGTCGATCCAAAGTAAA
>CALYDF020003370.1:0-10788 GCA_944474145.2 Dicrocoelium dendriticum
TTACAATGTCATTTTCCTGGTGCAGTAGCCTGGTGAAACACATCGAAAACAAGGCGTTCGATGTTTCCTGATGAAATGTACCTGCCCATTTAGACACTATAAGAACACTAACAAAGCCTAGGACTTGATTTTATACCAATTAGTTTGTTATGTGGTTTTATCTTGAACCTTCTCATCTAATAGATCACTTGTGTTTTGCTACAAGGAAAACCAGCTCAGCTGGTGTAACAACAAAGTGATTTGGCATAGAATCAGTGTAATATGCTGACAGTTAAATTCGCATTGTATTCATGTAAGCGTTACCAGCCGATCAAGTACCAGCGTCATAAACACGGGTCCTTGTAACCATATAAGTGGTTAGTTTGCAAGCGATAATCTCGTCCCCACCATAAAGCGTCCATTGCACTCTCAACTCTCCCTGAAAAAAAGATAAAAATAACAGCAAATTTGAAATCATAGATCCGAAGAATTTTCTACCGAAGTTCAGGTTTCGCGTTCGCTTTTCGATTTGTCGATCCAAGTGGATACAAGTGTTATCAAGGATATAGTATATACTGCATGTACGGCAGTGTTATTTGTGTATTACACCGTTCTATTCCAGGTGGCACAAAGATGAACTAATTGAATGAATTACAATTTTATGTCGTCAAAACAGCTATCCGCATTAGTTGGACGCTGTTGAAAATAGTGGAATTTGTGTAATACGGAGCGAAATATTCTGCCCGAATTGTGTCCATTTAAATCCTAGATAATTACGTTATCTGCACCATATCTGTAAAAATTAAATAGACTTACCTTTGGATAGGAAGGTACAACTGGGAAAATTATGTGTATTATATAATATTTCTCGGTACGCAACAGAGAAAATTCTTCACCCAGGCTAACTGGACGCAAGTTTTTGGAGTCAAACATAAGGCATGCATATTCCGAGTAGTCTTACCAGCCTACAATCTCCACGCTGGCATTTTTTATCAAATCGTCTATAAGTATAGAAGAAACGGGCTTACGTACGGTATTGTTAACTTCACAAACGTACGTGAATCATTGGAGCAAATGGATTCCGACGACGGAAGTTGGAGCTGCAACAGTCACTTGAGCAATATATTTCCGTAAATACCATGAATGCGGAACTGTTTCCCTGAATTTATTTATATTACATGGTAATACTCTAGCATATGTTGATATTTTTATGCCCGTGAATCCAATGTTCTTGCAGCAAAGTTATCAGTCTTATTTTAGGATATGATAAGCGAATTTCTGGTGTATATTTAACACACAAACATACGTGGTTCAAGATTGATTCTCTAGCAGTATAGATTTTAATCTCTAATCGAAAGAACTGTTTCGTATGTTCCAACTGCACAGTTTCACTCACTGTGGGCGATGTGGATATTCATTTGGGTGAAATGTCCTCGGTAGATAGCACAGACGTCTTTCGTACAACCATCCGTAGCAAAATGTTGTATATTCGTTGGAACTAGAAAAAAGCATGTTGCATTTGTGGAAAATAAAGATACCCGCAACGCTATCCATCAAAATTAAAAAATTATAATGAAAATGGGATGATGAAACCAATGGATAATTTTATATCACCTATCTGAAAAAATTCAGGGTTTCAGTTTCTACGACCAATTTATTCCAGACTTTTTTTACATAGATTACCGGTTATCTTCAACTAGTTGAGTTCAATAAGCTATCAAGAGTAAGCTTGCTACCTCCTTGGATATTCGACGAACATTTAAGAAATGATAATGATAGTCTTCAGGTTTATTTTCTTCCAAAACAGCAGCTAAGTACACAATTTTTACGAAAAGTGAGCATATTGTAAATTTTATTCTCAATAGAATAAGTTATATTACATAACTAAGTCCTTCATTTTTTATATTAATGCCACGAACTTATTAATAAATAATTTTGCACTTTTGATCTTGGCGACTTTCTCCTACAAATATTTACTATTATGATTATGTCCAAAATAGGTTTGGTAAATGTCTCGTTAGCTGGGAGTGTATTTTTATGCTATGGGTGTCGCTGAATTAATACCACTTGCAGAAAGCTAATGGATATGCTGACCACAAGCGAAACGTCTGGAAGCAAAGACTAATTTCAATATTATAAACAGCATATTCACGTTTACCATGATGTTACGCATAGTGGTCATTTTCATTTAAGCAACTGTACTCGATTTCTCAACCTACCGGAATGAGTTGCTATATATAAAAAAGGAGTTGTTCTGAAGTTTTCCATATACACAAAACGGTGAAATGATTCGTCAGTTGTTTGGCATCCGAAGCTTATTAACTAGTGCTTCTTGTATTAAGCCGCTTTGAATCTTTTGGTAAAATGTGTAAGTATTAACCAAATACAAATGACATGCTCATATTTGACTAGTATCTTAACCTAATTTTCTCAAATCATGCAACAACCAGGATCATCAATAAAGACACTTAAGTGGTAAAATCTGCTCTGTGTTTGATATTATGGCGAATGCTTGTTCCTGAAAGATAACTGCTTGTCGGTTAGATAACACATGTTGAAATATTCTCTGTGGAATACTCTAAATCACGCTCGACTTCCGCTTCGTTAATTCGTTAAATATTTGGTTGCAATGTTAGATCTATGCATGGTCAGCTTGGATGTTATTTGAAAACTCGTGGGTTTCAACTATTGCACTTGACACATGACTACATGAAAACTAGCTTACTCCTCCGTATCTTTATGTATAATGAACCTAGTGACACTGTCCATTTGGTTTCTCCTATTAAGGCCGCCTGAATCCTTGAATTTTTGCTTGTTAACAGCAAGTACGTTTCATTCACATTTTGCCACACGCTATTCAAGTAAGTTATTCTACCGAGAAGTTTTCACTTAGATCAAACTGTAATTGCATATTTGAAGAATGTCAGGTTGTCGTTCCCAAGCATTTCTTAATATTTTCAGTTGTTGTGGTAAGATACTTCGCACAAATTCGTCAACATAGTTCAGTATTTTATCCTCCTGCAATCAGCAGTGAATTTAGTATACGTTTATGCAGAAAATACCCATCGGATATTATATGTAATAAATCCGCTATCAAACGGAAAACTTTAGTAAAAGCAAAATATGTTGAGAACAAGTTAGGTCAGTGAAAACTTCTGATGGTAAATGCAAATGGACTTGCTGAGAGTTGGCAGAGACTAAGCATAGACTACGTCCTTGTCAGAAAACGAGTTGAGATTAATTTCGTTCCACTTTCGAAAATGATCTTATATATCATAATTTTTGAAGGATAAGTTTCAACGTGTATCATAGAGAGAGAATAAATGGGGTTGGTGATAAGGATGAGTCGACATTGGTGTCCGAACTGATTGGTTGTTACGTACCAGAGGTCAGTACTAGTTTGCGGTTATTTGTTATAGAGTATTGTTTTGTAGCAGCCTTGAGCTCATGCTTCTATGTATCCTATATCGCTGTAATGGTATTTTGGGAACTTGACCTCTTTCCAGCCTACATCATCTTATTTGCTACATGACATACGTCATAAAATCATGCTTTCATGTTACTAATACCACGTAGCAAACGCTAGGATAACCTGACATATACTAAGCCCAACTGTAGAACAACAATTTGTTGATGCTAAGGCCATTTTTGCTGAGGCAGTTCTGCGTGCTCAGTTTACTCAAACTGCGACAAATTTGTTCGGGTGACTGCGGTTTATAATTACGAAAATCAGGTGAGAATAATGAATCATCCAGGCATACTGCCTGACCCGTAATGCCGGGAAGATACGTAAGGAAATCTAAAACGAATTAGGAATTTCGAGGATTCGAAGGTTTTTTAATGAATGTTGATTTTGGCCAAAGTATATGAGCGGGCAGTGTGTGTTGATGTGGGCCAAGTAAGCATAATATGAATAATGATTACATTACTTTAACTGCATTTTGCTACCACTCGTGAAATGTCGTTAGGAGACAAAATTGCAATAGGACAGATGACATGATAGTTGTATTTTGTGGTGTGGGAATGCACATGAAAGCGCATGATCAAGCAATAAAAATGTGGACAAGCTATTGATGCCCGTGACGTAGGCGATAATTATATCGTATTTCGTTGGTACACTGGTTTTTGATAATGCAACATGTACTTCCTCGCTGTTAGTGGTTCCCGTGTACTAAGGACTTAGCAATGATTAAGCGATCATTGCTCCCTGGGCGCCGGTAACGTTCTCCCGAAAGCACTAAATTGTGCTGTTGCAGGCAATCTGTGCGTCTTCTAATTTAGTAGGCGGGATTGCTGGTATCTCGATATCCCGAAACGAAACAGGGCGGGGCCTGACAAATTCTTTCTGACAAGTGACTACCATGCAGTCTGACACTGCCAGTTCCACAGTTGGTTCCGCAACTTCATGCAGATCTCCAGGTTCCTGGTTGGTTTCTTTACGCAACTTGAAATAAACCGTTTCGTTTTCAAAGAGGTGTCGATCAACCGTCATTCAGTCATACATTGACTTAGCATTCTAGTCATCAGCATTGAGAAGTGGACTTTGAATGGAGATGCAACAGGGGTAATATTGTCCTTAATCTCCGTCCAAATATAAGTACGCCGGGGCTCTTACCAGTCGTCTAGTTCGGAATGGGAGCATAATCAAAATTGGACACGTGAAACTCTCCGGGTCACAAAACCGCCAGGTGGATAGTCAGGCTTTACGATTAGGTGAGAGAGAAATAATCGAGGAAGATTATCCGTGAAACCTACGCGTTTGTATACTTATATACCGCATCCTGAGCTAGCCGGAGTAGCGATGATTTCACTGATTAATCTATGGGCCGGTACAAAACCTAAAAGATTAAAATACGAAGGAAATGCACGTCTTTTTGTTCAGCATTAGGTCAACTGTTAGACAGCAGGCAGTTCGTTGCTGTCTTTTACGCAATCGCAGATCGATCGGGGTGACGTACTCAAGCGGACGACATCGGTGTCCGAGTGATGGTTCGGTGGATTGCTGTTCGGCCAGTGTAGGCACGGCTACTGAACAAACTTATTTTGCGGGCATAGCTGAGGTTGGAATATTCAGATGAAAATAGATTCTGCTTTATCGCAGTCAGTAAGCAACACAACTCTAGCAGCGGAAATGTGATGTATATTTGTCACCAAACAACATACTTCTATGTGTACTAACGACAGACCGTCGAAGCTGACCGCTTCTTGCACAATCCATTGATTGGAGTGCCACCGTGACGCAACATATATAGGCCGAACGCCACGGTATTTTCACATCGCATTAAGAAACGTAGTCCTAAATGGTTGACGAACAGGGGCACTAAAGTTGTGGCAAGCGAAAATTTGTCCCATCTATACGAATCAGGTCACATATATAACTTTCTCAACGAATTTACCGTGGTTTATCAAGTCGCCTTGAACAAGTCGAATGTTCTGCGTCCACCAATGCTCGCATCAGCAGTAGGTATTACCATTCGAATATTTCAACCTCTACTATGTTCATAAAATAACTTTGTTTAATCGCTCTGTCTATCCTAGCCGAACAGCAGTCAACCTAACCGTCACTCTGAAATCATTGTCGTCCGCTTGTTTAAGTAAGTTCGAGCCATCTGTGTGTGCGTGCAAAACAGCAACAATCTTTCCTCAGTGTAACAATGGATGGACTCGAGAGTCGTGACTTGAGAGAAGTTGCGTGCTATTCGCTCGCTTGTGCACTCATGGTTTTCTAACTGTGGTTCAGCGACATTATGTCAAACACCTTTGGATCCATACTTATTCGTCGTGCTTTTACAAGCGCTAATTTTTGATACAAGTTTCCCGAGTATACTCCGATGCATCCTGCATTTACCCTGAATTCTAAATTCCGAGCAGTGTTTCGCCGATGTCCAAGCGTCAAAATTTGCCTAACTGCAACCATCGGAGACATTGCTTGGTTTCACTCGGTAGACATTTAAAAGACATTCGAACGAGCTGTCACTCGTTCAAATCCAACATTGCTTGGTGTAGCTACAGGTCTCAAAGCAAACTCACCCGATGTGATCCACAGGCTAAATCACGAAAAGTCTCAATCACACCTACGTGTATTCTGCCCCACGTTCAAGCCACTGCAAGCACACAACTGCAACGTGAACACTGTGACCTAGCCGTCAACGTCAGTAACAGAACAACTTTTTACCGTAGAGGGTGAGTCATTCAAATGATTCTTAACATTTGCTCAAAAAACGCGAGGTCCACAGCGCGGTGACACGGTCTAAAGACCTATGTGGATCGTGTTCCAAACTTGTTAAGGGGGGCATTTTGTGCCGCAACTGCTGCAAGTTCTTCCATGCGAGCAGCCTCCGAGTTAAACCTAGTCAGGCCAAGTTATTAAACAAAACAGAATCGTTATGGTTCTGTGTGGAATGCATATCGATCCTACTGATAAAAAGCGTACTCCTATTATCTCAGAACTATGACCAGCTACTAGCCAAGTTTGAGGAAACGGTGACCACCAAATTCCCTACGTTTCGGGTGAGCATAGCGGACTGTGCAACCCAATCCTCCCCTTGGTTGCTGCTTCTATCCCGCGAAGTACTGCTGAGAACACCATAAGCAACACGACACCTAGTGTCCAGAACATCAACAGCTGTCCCAATACCACACGTGGCACACATTTGACTAAAACGCTTCCCAGTTGTATCGGAGTAACTAAATGTAAGGCTACTTCTAAACTCCCGACGGAGTGCGTAGAAAAAGAGCAAGCCGGTACTAGCGAAATTTGGGTTACGCTTACTTTCAAGAAGAGCCGTCATTTAAAATTAACATCACCCCCAACTGGATCGGAAACTATGGAGGGTAGTGGAGTTATCCTAGGGCAAACACCGCCGGTTTCCTGCGGTACAACTCTGAGTGCTTCAATCACTAACCACGACATGTCGAAAGGTGCAAAATAACTACTACCTATACTGTGTGTTCTGTGTTCCACAATCCCAGAATCAAAGTCAACATCAATAAGATGCAGCAACTTGGATGATTTCAACCAGCGGGATATTCTTGTTAACCTAATCGGAGTTGTACTGAAACCTGTACACGTAGTGCGTATTATACGATATCCCAACACTAAGCATTTCGGAGAGCTAAGACTTCTGCGCGTTGTGTTGAACGCCATCAATGAAGTAGAATCAGTAATACTGTCGACAGGTAGTCTCAGAAATGAACACGGCTCCATCCGTAACTTTCCACTCCACGGGGCGAGCGTTATCGAGTAAACCGCACCTTAGAGGACTATCGGAAGGCAACTTCAACCAGAACCATACTTCTTCACGAGGTTCTTGAGACTGAAGCATGTGATGATCATGAAGTAACAACCCATGATAAAGAACAGTGGTGTAATATTTGTGAAACACTCTGCTTGGATTATGTGTTAGCGAAATCCATGTCACGACTGCATACCTCACCGAACTACAAATGAAGTGGCCCGAGAGTGTTGAAGGTGGTCCTTCAGTCAAAACCTGGTAACCCGGATGCTGAAAAGCTGGTACATGTTCCGTTGCAATCTACCATCTTAGGTTCGGCTGAAGACAGTCAACGATATGCCCCCTAAAGAGAATATGTCACTCAAACAACCAAGCGCGATGGGATCTATGAAAACAATGCACCAGTAGTGTGTCGAATGAGCCCACACAACATGTAAAAGATGATATTGACCACACACATTACACTGTATGTCGAAAATTAGACACGGGGCTAACTACACGGATGATGAATAAGACGTTAAAGCCTTCACCAAGTACATATCAAAAAGCGATTAGTCGCCGGCAACTCACTGGTCGGCGAAAATTCACGTATGAGTTGTACAACTGAAACATTGCTTAAAGCTGAGAAACTTTCATGTATGTACACTAACGCCCAAGGCCTCCTCAGTAAACTTACTGAACTTCTACTACGTAAGGTTGCGAATACTGGGGACCTAATTTCTAGTACCGAAACTCGTTAACACCAAGAGGTGGCTGATGCTGAGATTGAGATATCCGGAATATCACTCATCCGGAACGACTGCCCCAGCAGAGGAGGTGGGGTCTTACTCTACTACCGCAGCGATCTACAATGTACAATAGTTGATGATCTGGAAACATACGTTACCGACTCACTCTGGTGCCGTCTCCGATCAAGAAAAACGACGCATGTCTAGTACCTATCGTTTACCGCCCCCCAACGTCCACCTCAGAATTGGATTCCCGCTTGATCCGTGGCCTGAACAGAGTAACACGCACTAGGTACAGTCACATTCTCATCTCCGGGGACTTCAATCTACACAATCTGGAGGTTTTGGCATAGCCCAGTGAGCAGTTCAATGCAGACTTGCATGAAATGATCGTTACTATTCCCTTGTACAATCATGTCACCACGCCCACTAGATTCAGGACAGCAAACAAACCGTCCATACTGGACCTTGTGCTCACGAATGAAGAGCTCATGGTTGACAAGTTATTGATGGATAGTCCATCCCACCCATCCCATCCTCACCCATCCCACCCACTCCCACCCACTCACTTATGCGGCATCAAGACACACAACAAATAACTGGGGTCCCGAGATTTTACTGTGTGCCTTATTATTGCTTTGTATAAATTTGCGAGGTAAGCATAAGCGGCGCAACATTACTTACAGTTCAATTGAGCGTAATGAGAAATAGAAGACATCAATCATCAAACGACAATGAAGTTTTGTTATGAACTGCAAGGAACACAAAATATCGTCTTCTTTTCACTAGCCATAAAATGAATCAGGGTGACCACTATAATCATTCTGATATGTGTTGATTCCCTCTTCATGAATATTTGTTAGAAGAGACTATTGCTTACTATGCGACACTATTCTAGCACATCATCTTGATGTCAGCTTCCAGGAACAACCGACTGTGTAAGCTAACGGATTCCTTCAGACAATCGCGTGGTGGTTCTTTCGATATACTTTGCTCGACATAAACAATGGTCTACTTGATCCAGGAATTATGTCCTTGATTTTTAGCCGTACGATTGGGGTGGAAGTAAAGCTTAGCCGTTGGATTTTCGCGTAGTACGTAAGGTTTATGGCGTCAAATAGCCTTCTAGACGTTGACTGCCCTATTCCATCCTCTTCCGAACGACAACGACAGATGAACCAACATTTCTCCGACCGTATCGGTTTTAGCTCTCGTTTCACAGAATTCCATACTCTTCTGGACCAACTTTTCGTGATGGACACTTCTCACACCATGCGACAGACGAATTTTAACTATTCCGGACGCGTCTTCACTGCACATCCGTCTTGCAATTTCGGTTAACTATATAATCTAGTCAGATTCTGGTTAATTGGGACAAAGGAGGCACAATGTATGTAATGTCCATTCCACCTGGCTTCTCTTTGCACACTAAATTGCATAGATCCATATGATTTTCTGTCATTTTGGACGTCTGAGAAGGACATACTAACATGGCGTTCAAATCCGAGGACGAAGTTAGCATTGGAATGCGCCGAGTTCAAATGTAAGAAAAGTTGCTCTGTGCAGCGTTAACCATCCGATACGCTATGCCTATCAAACTTATAACGACCAAAGTACTGTAAAACGAGGATGACTCCACTCAGGTAATAGTTCTCTAATTTGATGTGAATATATCTGCTAAGAGCTGTCCTATTGCTGAGTTCATTAATCCTTCTTTTCGTCTGGATATTTTCACGTTAAGCTGAAGTTATATGTTGTTACTACACAGCAAGTTTAGCTGTTTCGAGATCAGCGGCTTTGTCTCGAGGTCCATAAAAATAGGCTTAATGCTCAGTATGTCCGGATGACGGTCGACGGACAACTATTTAGATAACGAACCGGTTTATTTCTAATTGCGTAACGGAATCAACAGGCAACCTGAAATTTGCATGGATTTTCCAAAAAGAATGCGGAAGTCTTTTCACCATACGGCAGGGTACTCGTTCGGCGCAAAGGCTAGGTTAGGCCCCGCTCTGTTCCGGGTCGGCTTATGGACACACAGACTATCTCGCTCAAATACTTGGAAGAAGCGTGGAATGCTAATCAACCGTGGCTTCGCAATGTCGCTGCTCAAGACGATTAGGCTGACCAGTCTCTCAATACAAGATTATTTATGTAATTCCAAATATTGGGAGGAAAATGTGACATCTAAGCAAACCAAGTTCACTTCTTTCCCATTGGCTGAACTCCTCCGCATCTTTGCGTGCCATGTTCAGGCCAAAGTGTCAATTGATCACACTGCGTTAAATTGCGTACCTGTGAAACGGATGTGTTTCACTGTCTTGCGTTCCGAGCCGAACAATGCGTTTTATTTTCAATACATCTTCCATTAAAGGAAATGTTTGCTTCGTTTCGGAAATAGATGAATCATACGCTGTAAAATTTATCCTTTCGTAATTAGTAAATTCAAATGTTGTAACTAGGATGTAGACCTGACCGTGACAACCATAGAAAGTGTGCAGAAGTTTAACCAATTCAACTTCTGTTGCAGAATGATTTAAATTTTGTTGATGACTGTAGATAGAACAATCTTGGCAGTATATTCGCATGCGTGTGCAAAGAATGTGGTTATGTTTTGACTCTTGAAGCTTTGACAAATGATCTGCTTACGTTTAAAACCGATTAACTATAAGCACTGTTCTCAATAACCATTGAGGAAAAATGCAGTTAGTTGCTTAAACGAAAGTTTATGATTAGCTTTGATTTGAACATTGCATCGGAGAAAAATAACCGCCAAAAAGTGAAAGCATTAGTCTTCCCAAATATTTGTCGCATATCTAAACAAGTAAGAGGCAAGATATATCAGC
>CALYDF020003371.1:0-10338 GCA_944474145.2 Dicrocoelium dendriticum
TAAACGAGGCGTCGAAGACGCTCGTTGCTCACGCGATGTTCCCACCAGATGTAGGATAAATTGCGAAGGCACCGGTTCTCGAACGTAACTATGTCCGCTGCTTTAAGGGGCCAGGTTCCACAACCGTACAGTAGGGACGAAAGCACCGCTGCATTGCACAATCTACACTTGAGGGCAAGCGGGATATCGTGCCGGCGCTATAAGTGACGACAGTTAGAAAAAGCTTCCCGAGCTTTTGCTACTCGGTTCGTGAACTCATCTTCAATCCCACGGGCGTTGATGCGACTTCCTAGGAAGTTGATTATTTGAACCACTTCTAGCTGATCGCTACTAAGGGTCAGCGTAGGAGGCGGTACAGGACAATCTTAGAGGAACGCTTTGCACTTTGCTGGTGCGAAGCGAAACCCGAAATGATGGAAATCTAGGGCTAACCTGTCCACTGCCGCTTGTCACGTGTGTGAGCTGTCAAAGATTAGGGCAATATCATCAGCACACACTAAATCAAGAAGTCGTTCTCCTGGGAGTAGATCCACACCTTCTTAATTGTGTCCTTTGAACGCGATTTCCATGATTTCGTCAACAGGTCAGTTGAAAAGGAAAGGTGATGGCGGGCATCTTTGTCTCACACCGCTGGTGATATTAAAGTTGGACGACGTCTTTCCGTAAGCCCTCACTTTGACCGAGCTACGCGCATATAATGCTCGGATAATATTTACATATTTCTCAGGTGCACCTTTCCTGAGTAGACAGTTCCAAAGTGAAAGTCTATCCACCGAATCGAATGCACCTTTGGTTTCGAGGAACACGACAGCGGTGGGCCACCAGTATATGTGGCAGTGCTAGAGCAACTGGCGCAATGTGAAGATGTGGTCAATGCAGCCACGACCTCGACGAAACACCGCTTGCACTTTATGTGTCTGGCTTTCACGAGTGCCAGTCAGTCCGTGAAGGATGACAGAGGCAATAGATTTGGACGCGATGGAGCCCAGACTGATTTCTCTATGGCTGCTGCATTCCGACCGTGAATCTTCCTCGAAAATTCGGAATATGACGGAGCGGATTCAGTCGATTGGGAAAGTTACTTAATCCCAAAGTTTTACTAGTAACTTGTGTAAATTTTCCGCAAGAACAGGTATCACGAATTTGTAGAGGTCCAGAAAAAGTACATCTGGTCCCGCAGCTTTATTCAACTTCAACAGTGCGTTCTCACGTTCGACTTATTAGCGAGGGGGTGAATCCAAAGGGACAGCCCACGGAGCAGGGCTATCATTGGCTGGCGAGAATGTTAACAATTCCGGTCGATTGAATTGCCTTTCAAATTGCTCCGCTCAACAATCTAAGCGTTTCGACGTGTTGTGGACTGACTATCGGCTGTCCACTCTCATCACAACTTGTTTCATTAATACCGGATCTCCTGCAGCCCGATTTCCGTGTCAGCCGGAATAACTTCCTGTGCTTAACAAGGACAGCGGCCATTTCCATCTCTGTTGCTCGATGGGACCACCAAGATTCGCGGTCTCTTCAGGCTAACATAGAGTTTTGCCGTAACTCTTTAGGAGTTTCATTGTGTTCTCTTCCAGCCGGAATATGCCGGCGAGAATCTATAAGTTCCAGATACCATAAAGAGACCCAATGTCCATGTTGCCGATTTGACCTACTACATGAGGATTTTTCTGCTGCTAGTAAGGACCGGCTAATATAACACCAGTGAGCTTTAATTGCATCCATTGAGCGCTTATCCAACTCACATGACAGCCTATTTGATAGGCATTCAGAACAGCTGTCTGCGCAAGTTGGCTGGTGTCACTACAGTCATGTCGTTGTGGACGTCCGCCAAAGTGCGTCCGCAGATCAGCATATACAAGTGCATAGTCGGTGTCTGCACCCGTGCTCCAAATCGAATGACAGTTCTGGACGCAACTTTTCCATCGGTAACTTATCGCAATGTGATCGATTTGCCTTCATAGTTTTTCGAGGCTGGTGGGCGCCAAATCACCCTCCGGTGGGTGCTGCGCCGGAAATTACTGGCCGCTAGAAATAAGCGTGCATCCTCATACAAATGAAGTAACGACTCACCGTTATCATTACAGGAGGCTATATCGTGTTGGCCGCCCAGATGCAGTTCATCAGTGGATAATTTTCCGAATTGAGAGTTCAGATTTACAGCCAGCACTACAGTTTCCGAGCTTTTAAGTAGCTAAGGAGCTCGTTAATTTAATGATAGAAGTCCTCTTTTGCCGCGTCTTTAAAACAGGTAGTTCCCATTAGTAACTTGAAAAGCACAATTAGAAGACGAAGTTCGGCAAATGCATGCATTTCGTATCGTATCATCAGTGCCGATAACGATAACCGGCAATGTTATATAACAATTTGTGGGTACAGACATACATACAAATAAGCAAGCGAAAAAAGGGTTCTCTTTATTCTTCAACCAGGGCAACCTGAGGCTGACCGATAATTGTTTTTGAACACAAAGCACTGGCTTAATCCGATTAATGGCAGTAGCCTCGGCAAACCGGAGGAGCCGGGAATTAGTATGGCGAAGTCGGATTCGAAACGCCTTGTTGACCTCAATTCGGTGACCCGATGTCAGTAAGTGCCTGCGGATCGACGATGCTGGCGGCCTGCGTACGCATGTAGTCGGAGTTGGGCTTGCTTGCTGAATAATTCCGCACTGAACCCGTTTTGGTGCATGCGCGTTTATTCGGGAACTCAGCGTTCTATTGGTTCTACCTATGTAACTCTCCCCGCAGTTACATACCAATTGAAATACACAGTAGAACTCGGCGCCAATAGGCTGAGTATTAGTTAGTGGAGGAAACTGTAGCTTATGAGTTCGTTTGGTGTTGACAACTTCGGCAGCACAGAAAGTGCTCTTTGTGGCGGAATTCAGACGTCTTCTGGTCCTCCAATAAACAGTGTCAAACTTATAGGGCAGCTCCAAAAATACCATTTTCTTAGGCACAGTATGTACAGCATCTTTCATTTCAAGAATTTCGCTGTGCTTCTGGAGAAAGTTTCGAGGGCAGCTATTAGCAGTTAACGTGTTTGTAATTAATTCTAGTTCATCGACTAGACAATCGCTTGAAGATATTCGTTTGGCGCGACCAAACTGGGTCCTCACAAGCATTCGATTGTGCCACATTGTCGTAAAACTGCTAAAATACATATACTGTCACGACAGCTTTGTTTTTCGATAGATAGACCGTTTTACCAATCCGTCCTCCCTGTGGCTGACACGAACATCTAAATATGGAAGACAGTTCTGTTGTTCAACTTTACAGGAAATCCTCAAATTGGTATGCTCAGAGTTAAAACGCGCCACTATCTCTGCGCTCTGCATTTCTGTTACATAGAACACCAACATATCGTTCATGTAACGTTTGTAATAGGGTAAATGCGCTATTTCTTTGGATAGGCTTTGTTCTATTATTAACATAAAGTAATGCGCTAGTATGAGGCCGAGTGGGCTGCCCATGGCTACCACATCAATTTGGCGATACGGTATGTTTCGGAAGTGGAAATCGACATCCTCTGTGCATAGTCATCCCATTCCGTAGGACAGCACCCGGACTACGCTATTCAATGTGGCAACCCTGGCTCAAGCACCATCTCACCGCGCTGAATAATGCACAACCTAGTGCACCGAGGTTTGACCAGCCTCCCCTACCCACTCCGGCTGAAGACCCTCAAAATATACAGTAGATGTTATCGGCGATCTCGTAATAGTGTACCAGTTCCTAAGATACCACAGCCTCCCATGCTATTCCCCTCTAATACTCAGTCGAAACACTCCGCTAAGAAGTCACAAGTTTAAGTTAGTCACGAAGTACAGCCGCCTGGAATCTCGGCGAAACTATTTCTCCCTTCGACTGACACAGACTTGAAACGCCCTCCCGGAACATGTAATTAATGCACCCACCCTATCCTTCTACAATAAACGCCTTGACGATATTCTGTCACATTTACACTACGTGCTATATCCTGTGACCACCAGATGCTAGCACTAATGCACAACAGACAGGGGATAGTGTCATAACTCTACTCGTGAATGAGTCACTCCAAACGCCTTGCACGGAATTTGATAAACGCCACTACTATAGAAACTGGATTACTGTATCCTGTCGGCCCAAGATAGTTGCACACGATTAAGCGTTGTCCTTGCTATTTTTTTATTTTTCTCTCGTATATTATGTGATCAATAACCACTCCCCTTATTGCTTTGTGTGCGCACATTCTCACTTCAAACTGCCTTTATACGACAGTGTAGTTACATCTGTAATCGTCCGAACTGAGGACTCCATTATCCCTCGCTCTATCTTTTTTTGTCACTCTAAGCACCCTACGGGACATGTCAAGCACCTGCTTTTTTACCCGTTATAAATCATTGTTCATTTTGCGTTGTTCTCCTAGCATTATGTATAAGATTGCCCGCGCATCAAGGGTTAAACCATCTACTTCCGGGAAGCTTTCTCCTCGTTGGACCAAGTCAAACATCCAAGCTGTCTCCCATCAATAACCCCGAAGAGCAAATAGAGAAACAAATCTAGACATTGTGGATTTTCGCGTAGTAAAATGAACTCAGGAAACTCAATGGAGGTCATTTCTCTTATTCTTCGGGAACGAACTACTATTAGTAGTGGAGTAAATGCGTAGTCTCAGAAACATGCTAGTCAAGATTTCACTCATTATCTCTGAGCAGCAACCGGACCCATTGGTATTTACCGAAACCTGGCTGTCATCTGAGATATCGGACTGCGGGTTCATATTTTAGGTTATCAACTGTTTCAATGCGATTATTTTGTCGGAAGAACTGGAGGCTGAGTGAACATTTATTTGCAGATACACCACAAAGTTCGTCTTGTCGAACCAGATTTTGTGAACGATGAAACATTAAAAGTGCTTCGATGTCTCATTCATAACGGATACCAATAGCCGGTTGTCTGAGTGATCTACGAAGCTCCTGTTGGATTTGGCTCAGAGTAATTGCACTCCATGGGAAAACACAGCAGAGAAACAAACTGTCTTCTTATGGGTAGTTTCAATACTGTCGTATAAAATGGGACCTCCTTCACAATTTTCTCCAAGCGGACTCCTTTGAAGTTGATCTTCTTGGTACCGTCCACGTGGGCAACCTGACACAGCATGGCTTGACAAGAACACCGACAGTGCCGGACCGAACGCCTTACATTCTGGACTTGATACGCAAACCGTCCCCATCTGATGTCTGATCTAACGATCCTTCAATCTCATGAGAAGTGCGTTCACTGCAGTCTTATTTTATGGACACGGGGCCTCACAATCCACAATCGGGGGACACAGCGTTAAGTTTTATTACGCACTGACCAATCCAGATTAACAACGACTGCAGGCAACATGGACAGGAGTATTTTGCATCCCTTGTATATGGATGACGCATGGGAATGTCTACGGTCTGTGATAGTGATGATCATTGAACAGTTTGTTCCAAAATTCAAGAGCAAAGGGCCTTTGTGGATTGATAAAGAAATGAGCTGCCTACTGAAATGATAGCGGAAACTTTGGGACAATTTCAAGCTTATGAACTGACATCAAGTTACTCAAAAGTATAAAACTGCCATCAACCTATGCGCCATGAAAAATAAGAAACAAACGACTACAATATGAACAAGGTTTGATGGATCAATATCCAACCTGTCACAAAAATTGGTTTGCCTACCTGGAGCCAAATGCCATGACAGGTAGCGCAAACCCCACAATATCCTCCATTAAAGAATTCAACGTACTCTACGAAGATGTTAAAATATCAAACCCACTGGCTGCACAAATACCTCCGTCCACTCTGTGGTAACACCGCTGTTTATCCATCATTTGCCTACGCACTGCTCCTTACTGGAGCAAGTTGATAATAACCCAGGATTTCCTGTCAGGAAGCTACTCCTTCTACTGGACTGAAACCCCTTCCCAGGCCTGGGTGAATGGTATACCGCCTTCCACGAAGTCATAGATGAGTACGTTGTCACACCTTACTACCAAAATTTCTGCCCTGCCTAAATATTGGCCGCATGCCAGCAGGCTGGAAAGTAGATACCGTACTGCCTAAATACAAGGAAGGATAACACTAAGTCCCAGAAAACTATTGACTAATATGCATGGCACCAATTGTTTGCGAAATCATGGAAGGCAGAATCAAACTTACAATCCAGCTATATTATGAGGACCGAAACATTAATCTCTTCCCCGAACTGATTTTCGGAAATCAATATCTTGCATCTTCAATTTACTTGTCATCAGCAACACATGAGCAGAAGCTACCAATACCATAAAACAGGTTTCCGTGATCTGCGACGAAAATGCGAGCAAATTCTTAACGCAACGACGCGCATCAAGCTCATAATGACTAACAACCGATGGGACTGACAAGGCTTTTCCCTCCAGTTGTATACATCTCAATGTACTGAGTGAACACCACAGGATTATCTGTCACACCATCGTTGCATACGCTACTGCGATTTCAGCAGGATTTTCCTGGTAATCCATCTGTACATCCACTTCATTTTTCCAGGGCACTCCTTCTATATACTCATTTGGCAATTTGTTTTTAGCGCTGTCTAAAGATTTACTTATCACCAGAATCCGACAATAAATTTAATACCTGAAACTTGTTTGATATCCATCGTTCTCACACGTGCTATACTTGCGTGAATTCTGCCACGCTCACCGATGCTCAACTATCCAAGCAGCAGAATTATAGCGTAAGGGATATTCAAGCGCCAAATATCAACAACATAAATATCGTGTGTCGACTTCCGTCAGCTTTGTTACCAATAGTCGTATTTTTCATCGAAGGCTGTAAACGGATATGGCGTGCCTGTCCAAACGCACTCGGTACGTTTATCGTCGGTAAATAAAGCAAATTTCGTTACACAGCGACAAAGCAAAAAAAAGCGGTACACGATCCACGCAGCCCAAGATATTACCTGCGGTTTGAAGTCGTACTCTAAGAATATATGGGTTAGAATAACATGTTACTTCAATGAGGATTGTTATCCTAATTGCGCAAAAGTAATTGCATCGAAAGTAAAAAGTGTGCTACTCCACACTTAACTGCAGTTGGTTCTGCACAGAGTGTATGATGAACCCGCTGTCAAAGTGAATCGCCTTGCTGGCACAGAAAGTTGACAACTGACGGCGCTCATGAAGCGTACAACGGCTGAGATAGCAGGCGCATCAGAACGTGATACAGTAAAACTCGTATACCATCGCCTAAACCTGTACTAAACCACGTAACGGAGTAGCTAAATTTGCCATTTAGTTAGCAAAATAGAGCAAGGAACCCAACCACAAGCACTAACAAACAGGTGGGCTAGCAGTGTCTGTCAAACTCCGTGGCTTAATATTGCACAGTTTGCTTTTTCCCGGGGTTTGTCTGTGGCACATGGTACCCTATTGCATTAAGGTTAACCTATCACTACCGAAAGTCCAAGTACGCAAGCACGCCTACGACGCGTCCAAAGTGCATTAGGGATGATAGCAATTCCAGTGTGCCACCCAGGCCGCCTACCCCATCGTCAGAGAAAGAAGCACGTTATAATCCAGAAAAAAACGCAGAAATGTATAATAAAAATATTCTCTGACTTACCCGATTCACAGGCTAACTGTTAAAGACGAACTATTGACCATCTAAAACGCCGAAAATCCGTATGCCAGCCAGTGGGAATCCAGGTCAAACCAGAAACTTTGATGGGATCTTCTGTTACCCAAACAAAGTTGAGTATAGCAAAGAAGGACTACTTCATGTGAGTGTTAAGCTGTGTAACAAAGCGGAGATCTCCCACTTGCCAGGTCATCTTCTTTGTTATTTGACTTGTGAAGTTGGTAACAAACTATCCGTCCTTCTTTTGATAAGTGGAGTTCTCACTGCTCCATTACATTAACTTTCTTAATATCACAGTCAATGCTTCTTAACCAGTGGGAAGTCCTTTTCATAGTGTACTTCCGGGCGTTCCTTAGGATGGGCTTCGGCAAGGGAAGCAATACCCATGCGAATATCGCCGGCACAAGGGACGTATAATCAATCATATTCCATGGTTTTACCCTTGTTCAACCTTCCGACAAGTCGCAGGACCCAGCCATGAGTTAGAAGCGTGGCGCCACATAAACCAATTCCTCTCTCTCCGAGACTAATTAACAACTCAACGTCCAGTTTACTCATATCACCCAACTGCAAAGGATGGGGTCCAAGGCGGCTACAAACCCTACGATACTATAAAACATTAGTTGAAAATGTGCTCTGCATTTGGTACGAGATACGAAAAGACTGCATTCATGAAATGTCTAAAATACGGTCAAAGCCAGGCCTACGTTGTCTGGAGGAGCACCAAACCAGCGAGCTTTTCCCCCCAAGTAATGTGTCTGCATTTCTGAGCGAGAGAGCTGAGCAACTTCAACATCGTCGGCGAAATGAACAGCAAGCAAGTTACTGCAAATTGCCTTTGAAAGATTTGCTAATGGGCGCCGTCTACAACAGATCGAAACCACCCTGAGAATTAAGCAATATGTACATCAAGAAAACAATTGTCAGCCGGCCACAAATTGGTCAGCGTACCTTTGCGGGTAACGCTTGTGTGGTCAGTCACGCTTATGGCATGGGAATACCTCAATAACGAAACGCGTGTCACCACCTACCACCATTACCATGATAAATATCTGTAACACAGTAGCTGTAGGACAAAATTATTGTGAAACTGTTAAGAAAACATAACTACCACATTATGAAACTAAAAGCTTAATGTGCCCCTAGGTCATATTTATAAAGTACACGACTAACGGTATTTCAGACAGACGGATTTAAGTTTTAAGATGAGAAGTGTAAAACATTTGAATATCGTAGATCATATCTGCAATAAACGAATAAAAATAGATAATGTTAATAATAAAGAGATGCTTCCGCACCCCCTTATCATGACTATTTGTGCATAAACATGTTTCTTTTGCTTAGAATATATCGGAAGCAACTTGATAAACCTTAACACAATTCAATTTTATTGCAGCGTTAGTTGCTTACTGCGAGCAGTTTGCTCAATCCACCAGTTGGATCCCGTAACTGTCACATACTGTTTAACATGGGCGTTTAGTTTCATGTTGAGAAAAGAATACTGTTTAACATAAGATCCATTCTCTGGATAATTGTAAAATGCTTTATAATCCGCAGTAATGCAATACTGGAGAAGTTGCCGATCCAGCCCAGAAGAAATCGTGGGGTTCGAAGTAAAGGTAAAGAACCCAACAATTCTACACTCACCAGCCGCTTATTTTCGAAGCTAAAAATAATTAGAATGATTCCTTATTCTTGAGATATATGGGTAAATCTTTAGATAGAAACGTACACCACAGTAATAAATTCATTCCCACCAGAGCACATCCGGAAATCTTTCCGCTGTCAGACCTGTTTGCAAACAATCCAACTCCGGTTGCTGTAAAGTGGGACTAAAAAAAGTAATGGTAACCTAATTAATGAAATAATCATGCCTAACTTATTGTTTGCTGCCTCAGTGGGATATTTTGTTTATTAATTAGCAAGTTAAGAAAGCATTTACATAAATACAACACAAAACTTATGCTTAGTTTAGAAAGCGCGTAATCAGCGATTGCCAAAGCTGTGCTGCATTAAACATAAAAACTCTAGATGACAAAATGAATACTGTATTATAGAGCAAATAGGAATGAATTATTTACAACTCTTTCGAAATATGGTGAAAAACCTTATAAAATTTGTCAATCGTGAAGATCGTGATCCTTCTAATGCAACATTTAAACTATCCGACTAAATATTTCAGGATTCACAGATGGGTTATGTCATGGTAAGTGTGCAGTCGTCTCTCTGAATCGAATAGAGGCAAAATACAAGTCTAACGACGTTTTGAACTGCTGCACAGATGTTGCCTCAATCACATGTTCAGGCAAACTGTTCCAATATTTACCACTCTCCGTTCGAAGCACAGTGGGTGGGGAACACCTTTCACATCCGGCACGACAAGTTTGTATCTGTGTCCGCGTGTGCTGCATGTCCCTCGTAAGTGCAGCATTGGCCTTAACATGGGGAAGTCACCGAGATGTAGAATACGGTAGGTCATAATGAGGTCGACTCGCATCCGACGGTAGGACAAGGTGTAGAGTCCTAGTTTCTCGCACCGGTCTTCATACCCAAAGCCACGTAAACTCGGGATCAGCCTGGTAGCAACGTGTTGGACCCGTTCGATCTTTTGTGCCTCGCCTCGGGTAATCGGAAAGTAGGCGGGCGAATCGTACTCTAGCATTGGTCTAATGATGGTAAAGAGGTGAGTGGCAACCTCTTCA
>CALYDF020003372.1:0-33678 GCA_944474145.2 Dicrocoelium dendriticum
TTTGTGGACCATTCATCACCATTTCACTGCATAGCACCTAGCGTGCATTCATTCTACTCGGAATCATCTTCTCTACACGGTGGATCCATTCCACCAGGATTATTCCCATCGCTTCAACCTCTAGCTTGTGTCTGTGTTTTTTCGCGGAGTTTGCCGGGGAATTCACACGCAAAACCTCTCCAGTCTGCAGCTTTTCGTGGATTTTTTACAACCCTTCGGATTTTTACATCATTCGATAGAGAAATCTTTCCGCTTGCTAACAAGCCTTCAGTCGCTTCACAGCACCACTGTGCATAACAGTTACAGTAGAAATTCATTTTTAACTTGCGCAGTCAAGCGCCCAGCAAACTTCACGATCGCCATCCCATCCCGGCCAGATCAATTCAATCACTCAGATGACCAAAGCACGTCCTACACGGCATATTCAAACGTGACCGCATGACGCACAGGCCCATCACGCGTAAGTCGATCAACGTGTCCTCCGACCACAAGCGGACAAGACGGCGAAGCACACCTACCACGCACGACACCAAACTAGCCCGTGAACCGGGCCGTGCCACTTCGCTGCAGTCGACCATGACCAATGTAACAAGGGGAGAAGTTACAAGTGGAACTGAGTCACTTGCCCAGACAGTGGAGTCGGGCCAGCATTGCGCGTTGTGTTCCGTTAACCATAGTCCGATTACTGAGGCTAACAAGCACAACAATCTGTCCGAGTCTGTTTCGTTCTGTCTTAATTGCACAACGGTTCCCATAGTAAAATGCGTAATTGCTTTGTCGAAAGATTACGACCGTCGGATTGCAGAAGTAGAATTACGCCTAAATGAAAGAATTATTTCCTTAGATGCTATTATAGCAAGGTTTGTATCTCCACCATCTCCCGTACTCACCGCCACTAAACCGAAGAAAAGAGCCAGACGTTCTCGCGAAATCACAGCGGCGAATATCTTGGGAACCCCGAACCAATCAGGCATCACGTACGAACAAAACATCCTCAGTTCCTCAGCCATTCCGCCCTTATCCAAAGCCTCGGTAAGAACCAGACTTCCGACTGACCAACAAAGTCTGAGTGTCTCTAAAGGCCAATCAACTTACGCAGCGACTATTGCTAGAGACACTGTAAACAAGACTTTAAGCACAATATCTGCGACATGCGTAAAAGACCAAGCACGAAATTCAGAGACTTGTTTTCGTCCATCCATCATGACGTCTCCCACATTACCGAACACCAGGAGGAACTACAGTGCTCTAACACTCATATGCACTAACGTTCCTGAATCCAAAGCAAATTCTCTGAGAGGTAAGCAACAGGACGATCTGAATCAGTGGAATCTCATTTGCGGTCGCATAGGTGCTAGGGTCAAGCCGACTAACATCACGCGGGTGACGAGACATCCAACCTCCGTTCACTATGGTGAGCCCAGAATTCTGCGGATAACACTGACATCCACTGACGATGTAGAGGCGGTGCTCTTATCGGCATATCACCTCCGAGATGAAGACAGTAAGATCCGCATCTTTCCGGATGTTCCATGGAGCGAACGTCAGCGAGAAAAAAACAATTTAGACGATCGCAACACGGCTAGCTGGCGAAAAACCATTTTAGTTCATGGTGTGCCCGAACTACCAACAGCTAGGGACGAGGAGGCTCATGCTCACGATCTGGAAGAATGGCGGTACATCCGTGAAACTCTATCTGCAGGCGACGTCATCCTTCAGTCGATTTCTAGACTGCCCGTTTCACCTCATTACAAAGGTAATGGTCCAAGGATACTGAAACTTGTGGTTCAGTCCCAGCAGATGGCGGCAAACTTAATGCGTAACTGGCATAAAATGCACAATGCAATGCCATCCGAACTACGATTTAAGGTACCGTTTATTGAATCGAAGCCACTGGAGGATGTGACACCATCTGTGGCTCAATGTGACAAAATAAACGGAGCCGAAGACACTGCATCAAGATTATCAACCACTGAAAACGACGCAATTGAAGTGCGTTCTGCGTGTGTAGGAACGACGTTAGGCGGGCTGCAGGCCCGTGCAAAATGCTCATCGATAAACTGCGCAAAAAACGATCAGATGCCGGCCTTTCATCGGCCGGCTTAAATCCAACTTCGTGTAATCCTCCACAAGCTCTTTTGGTGCTCAAGCAGCTGTCCTGTATGTACACTAACGCTCAAAGTCTACTTAAAAAACTACCCGAACTGCGACTACGTCAAAGGTCCAAATCGTGTGACCTCGTCGCTATAACGGAGACGTGGTTGCGCCCGGATATCACAGACACGGAGGTCGAGCTACCAGGCATGTCCGTCGTTCGGCGCGATCGATCCAGTAAAGGGGGCGGGGTGGCTCTGTACTACCGCAGTGACCTCCATTGTGAGCCCATAGAAGACGTGTACAGTAACGTGCAGGATACTCTTTGGTGTCGGCTGCGTTTAACAGACAACGACGTCTCTCTGGTGTCGGTCGTTTATCGACCTCCATCCTCTACACTCGAGATGGACTTCAATCTCGCGTCTGCGCTGAGGCTTATGATCAGCAGGAGATACAGCCATATTCTTATCGCTGGTGACTTCAATATCCACACTCTGGATGCCCAAGCAACACCTACGGAACAGTTCAAAGCGGATCTACAAGACCTTGTCTCCAGTTTTCCGCTTTATGGCCATATCTGCCACCCCACCAGATTCAGAGCAGCAGAAAGGCCGTCCATCCTGGACCGGATATTTACCAACGAAGAACTCATGGTCGAGAAAGTAATCATCGAGGCTCCTTTGGGTTGCAGCGATCATGCAGTTTTACTCTTCGATTATATATGCTACGCAGAATACCCTGCGGATACTACACGGGAAAGCCGAGTTATCATACGGTACGATGAGGTGGCTCGACTTGCAGAGACAGCCAACTGGAACTTTCTGACAGACGAAGTACCGACAATCGCATGGCCACATTTCGTCAAGCAATTTATCACGTTCGTCGGAGAGGCATCCGAAACTAAGGTTGTCCACTCGAAGAAGACTGTTTCATTTGTGCGAAGTAGGACACGGAAATGTATGGCAGTGAGGAACTCGGCCTGGCGTATCTATAAGGAACACCCGAGCACGGAGAGCTGGACGGCCTATGCAATTCAACGTAATCATTGCACTCAACTCGTTCGTGAGGATAAACTGACATACCAGCAGCATCTGACGGAGCGCATGGTTTCGAATCATAAGCTGCTTTACCAACATGTAAACAACCTGCGCAAGGTGAAACGGGGAATCCCTCCTCTTCAAACGCCAGATGGCATGACGCTGACTACAGAGGATGCGGCGAACGCCTTGCGGCTGCAATATGCTTCGAACTTTCAATGCATTCCTTGATCATCTGTTCCTTTGTCAGCAGCTGTTTTACAACCAAAACTTACGCACATAACTTTCACGGCGGGAGTGGTATTAAAGAAGTTGTTGTGTATGCGTAAGCACAGCTCTCCTGGAATCGACAAAATTCACCCTAAGTCCCTTGCGGTAATGGGAGAAAGTTTAGCAGAGCCTCTGGCGCTATTCTTCCAACGCTGTTTCGATCAGATGTATGTACCAGAGATGTGGAAATGTGGGATCATAACCCCAATTCACAAGGGCGGTAGCCGTTCTGATCCAGCCAACTACCGTCCTGTAACCCTTCTCCCGGTCCTTTCAAAAGTTATGGAAGCTATTTTTGCTGACGTATTAACAGCCTATCTAGAAGAGTCTGCCTTCCTTGCACATGAACAGCATGGTTTTCGACGGAATCGATCGTGCACCACAAATCTGCTGCTAGCAAGATCGAGTTGGACCAAATTAATTGACCGCGGTGCAGGAGTGGACGTGGTGTACCTAGATTTCTCAAAGGCCTTCGATCGACTAGACCATGGAATCCTGATCTGCAAACTTCGGAGCTTCGGCATTGGTGATCCGCTCCTAGGATGGATCACAAGCTTTCTTCTCCACCGGAGCTTAGAGGTAAAAGTGCGTGGGTCCCTGTCCCACCCAATCCAAGTCGAATGTGGTGTACCACAAGGATCGGTACTAGGGCCACGATTGTTTTTGATGTATATTGACGACATAGCGGCCCTCATTCTTTCCAACTGCCTACTCTATGCCGACGACACCAAGGTCTGGAGAGCGATCAATACACCAGACGACTCCGCAATACTTCAAGAGGATCTGGATAAGGTGTATGCGTGGTCAGTTCAGCACCAACTCCCACTCAACACAGAAAAGTGCAGAGTATTACACTTACGTCACCAATCAGCATTTTTCTATAAACTGGGTGACCATGTGCTTTACACAACTGCTGAGGAAAAGGATTTAGGAGTCTTGATTCAGTCCGACCTTGGTTGTTCAGCCCAGGCAAAGAAAGCATCGAACGCGAGCATTCGAAAGTTGGGCCTTCTCCGGCGCACATTTGGACGCTTCGATCCATCCGTTTTTCACCAACTTCTAGGTGCATACATACGACCAAACGTGGAGTATGCAAAACAAGTCTGACAGCCGTGGCTGAGGAAAGACCTCTCTGATTTAGAGAAACCTCAACGACGCCCAACGAAGAACGTGAAAGGTTTAGGCCAGTTACGCTACGAAGACAGACTGAGATTGCTCGGGATATTTAGTGGTCAATATCGACGACTACGGGGAGATTTGATTTTGGCTTATTAGATTCTGACAGACCCCAATCATACCTGCCGCCATCTGCTGGAGCTCAGTAACAACAACAATCTGAGAGGCCATCATCTGAAGCTGGCAGTGCAGTACAGCCGTTTGGAATGTCGACGGAATTTCTTCTCCGTGCGTGTTTGCCAAGCCTGGAATGCTCTCCCAGAATCTGTAGTCAGTGCACCCAACCTGATCGAGTTCAAAAATCGAGTTGATAGTGCACTCACTTCATTGCACTATCTCCCATAGTACAGTCTAATTTTGAGAGATCCAAAATCCATACTTTAAAATTAATTTTCCCCACGCAAATTTCAACAGTGGATTTATATTTTGACGCTTCAAACTCAAACACTTTGCCCCATGCGAATTTCTAGGGGTGGTGACTCTTTTAACCAAATACTCCATACCTCATTATCCCCTCCGGAGTTATAGTGGATTATTATTTTGACACTTCAAACTCGGTGATTCCACAAGCTTGTAGTGACTCGTTGTTAAACGATTTTACTGAATTGGTTTCCATTGAATTTTTCACACTTCTATGATTTTCGCACTGATCATCCTACGGGATTTGTCAAGCTTTAGCTTTTATACCCGCATAAATCCATTGTTCCACTGTTAAAACTTATAAACTAATTGTACGAGGAACCAAGATGGCTGTTTGATCTAACTTCTTTCTCGTCAGATACGCCGTTCTGTGGAATAGCCTACCTGTCATTCTTAGGTTCTGTACAGTTACAGGAATATTTCTCATTGAACTTGGAAGTTTTCTGGGCCCGAACTCGATGGTGACTATGTTTTTATTGGGAAAATCATCAAATGAGTTCTTCTAAGATGAGCTGATGAATATATAATGAGTGGGGAAGACTGCTGCGATCAACTAAGCGTCAGCCACAACCGTGTGTTTCAGAATGCCTTAATAACATGGAGGTTCCAGAATAACTATCTCACTCATGCGTGAGCATGATCTTAACTGTACTAATGATCTGTGTCTATTCCTGGAACAGTCCATCTCACATTCGGGAAATAGGCGTATTATCGGGTACATGTCCTAGCGGTACAAATCACCGACTTGGATGTCGCTTGAACTTAGGTCCGAATGCCGAGTGACGCATATTGCTAATACATCTGTCTAACGCTTTTTAACAGATGCGGCGTTAGCTGACTGTGTCCAGTTTGTCCGGGTACCACTAACAGTACCACAGATACCCGTATTTGTGATGAATTCAACGGTTATTTACTTCACTACGTGCCACACCTCTCTTTTGAAACTTCTTGTCGCGCAACTCAAGCACACTGCATGTATTTTAACGTAGAGCCTTGCACGCAGCGACCTTGGTTCTTGTGTATTTCTTTTACCATTGTCATTTTGTTTGTGCATGCTTGTGGGACACCTCGACATACTTGTCTTGGTATTTGACTCAACAGGATGTTTTCCGAACCGACGGAGGTGGCGGAACCAACTCCTCCTCCTCCTATTCCTCCATCATCTCTCGATCGACCGGTGGATATCAAAGGCAATCTGGATCTAGTTGAACAGACTTTCGAAGAGGAACTGGCCCTAAAGCATGAAATCGAAGACCTGGGTTACTTTTTCCCTGAGTGTTGGTACGCCGAAGACGGACGTCCGAAACCGAGATATTTTTGTGGTTTTCTCCAAGGCCTGATCTCCCGCTTGACCGATTCTTCCGGAGTCACTTTGTCCCACTTCGCCATGGAACACCAATGGCTGTTTGGGCCACAGGCCGTGAGACGTTTGGTATTTGTAAGTTTGTCACTAATCAATATTGTACATGACTTTCCATAGTTAATGGAAGATACCGACCATCGCTTTTTGTTGGTCGTGTCACCGATACCCTTTTGCTTGAGCCAGGCCTAGTTGTCTACTTATAATACTAATACTAATAATCATATTAGTTGCCGTTTCTCATTTGTGCATGAAACTGTACCCCTTTTGGGATAGATCATCTTGTTCTCTCTCTTGTACGAAAACTGCAAGGTTGGAAGATATATTTATTCAGGTATGTTGTCGGCACAGTCACTGAGACACATATTTTCCAGCTGCGCTCGGTTGGAGATAGCGTGTTAGATTAGGGAATGTGAGTTTTGGATTGAATCATAGGTAATGCTTCTCCTCTGCAAAGCAAACATTCCCATTTCGTTGACAAAACTGGAGATTAAAAATTGGTGCTGGACAAAAGTTCTTTTGACGCTGGCTACTCTTAATTCCTGCTATATAAATATTAGGGTCTGCTGATAGTTTATACGAGAAGAACTCTCACTCATTTCTGGTTTTAATGTTTACTAATTTGAGTGTTTTGTACATACTGTGCATCTTTCCTTAAGGGAAAAGGCACAATGACCCTTGGTGGCACTTTAACTTCGGTACACAAAACTGGTTGGACAAACATTTATGGGGACGCATCGCTGCGTGATCAGCGTTTGTGCAAAAGGTGAACAGCTGCTGAATAACCAGCTCGCAAATCCAATTTCCGTCTCTAATTCCATATGTACGTTTTCCGGAGGGTCTGCTGATTCGTTTTGAGAGTCTAACGCCGAGACCTGGCTTTTACCTGTTCCTCATCCAAACCAACCTTGGGCGGTAATCCAAACGGTATATCGGAGAAATGGAGAGTTTCCGCAACTTCGCAGAGCATTACTAAGCTAATCGAAACAAAGTGCCGATAACTGTGCCACTAAAGTATTTGGCTCTATCGTATAATTCTGTATCGTTGGTACGTAACTCACTTCCGGTAACTTATGGCGGAGTATACTTTCTTGTTGGACAGAGAATGGAAGTCTCACTTGAGCCTATAGTCTCATCAGTTCAACGTTAATAAACCGAGTTAATAGAGTGATTTGGTGTAAGTGAAAAGGTTGTTAAATTAGGACTCATTTCCTCTTGTCGCGCTATATCAACGCTGACGTTTATTTGTATATTTGTATCCCTGCATGTTGGTTCTTGCAAGGGACTAACATCAACCGTACTTGCCGACACAAATCAATCCCTTTATTGCGTATTGTCGGAATGTGTCTCAACCTCGTCAACCAGACAGAACTACAAATCCATATATGCCCGTATGCAAGCCTACCGTTCGTCAGTAATCGCTTATCTAGCACGATTTTTGTTTGACCAAACCAAAGTTGTCCAAGAATTAACAAATCGGCTCATGCTATGATGATATTGCTTTTTTCAGTTATTGATCCATTTTTGAATTGCATTTATATCATGCAGTATAGCTTAAAACGTGTGTGTTACAGTGAATATCCACTCGTTCTGAGTGCATGAAGCACTTTCTTAACTTGACTTGGCTTACCTCCCTTCATGTCTATGCTTCCACTTGATGATAGCGAATTTTTGAGCTACATGAAATTAGCGCTGGGGCAGGGTGTCCTTGTTGACTTGGTTCGTGCAGGTCGGAGGACCCAGTTGTCCGACATGCTTATCTTCTCATTTCCACGCCGTCGATCTACTGCATTCTGATATGAATTGCTTGTGATTTGTCGTTCATATCACTTGAAAGTACTTCTGATTAGAGGTTATTTAAATTGCACGTTCATCCTGGCCTTTGTTGCTAAGCTTTCTCCTCTGGATAACTCTAAGTATGCTCATTAGTGCGCTGGATTGCCCCTCAGATTATGCTTCCATCACCAAGTTACTCGAGTCGGGTTGTTAGCACTGCACCCTATGGAATTAACTTAAAAGCATTAGCCAGCAGTAAAACTCTATTTACTGTCTCTCACTCAGACCTTGTCCCATCAATTGTCCTTTTCTCTTTCTCTTCCCCATTTCTCCACAGTTTCTGCGGGATATGGGCGCCGTTCGTCTGTGTCGTGTGGTGCGACATACGAAACCTGGCCTTTTCTCCGCCCGCCCGACGTACACCGTCTCCGGTAGATACACGTCTTCCCACCTTTTTTTACTCTCATGCTCTGTTTTCACGCTAAGATATGCCTACCATCTCCCTTGTAAATCCTTACTGATCTGAGAGCACCTGGCGGTCACACGAGTTCTCTCAGACGCTTGCATGGTCGGTAACCTACTATTGTCTGGTTTTATGGTTCTTTAGATTTTATACCGAGTGCGAGATGTTACTGATTCTCACCTCTGTCTTCCCAGAATCCTTATGCATGAGCGTGTTACTGGAAGGATAACCTATTAGATTGGATTATCCAGTGTAATGTCTGTCTTCCCATTCTGCCCATCTATTCTGCTACGTATCTCAACTGCTTATGATGACCATCGCGTGCTCCACTGTGTTTGAAACTAAAGATTACCGAAGAATTTTGACGCTCTTCACGGGGGGTTCTTCCCAGTTAGACTCACTCATGCTGAAAGTATCCTTCCATAAAAGCTTTGGATAATCCTTTCATCTTATTGGAACCTTTTGATGGCCCGATTTTTTCGAGCGTTTGAACTCACCACCATGCACCTTGCATGCAAAATATTCTTGAGAATGTTGGGCTGTTCTCTCTAGCTTAGTAGCTTGCTTACCAGACTAGACATCATCGTTGAAACTTTTTCCTAGGAGTGATTCTCGACCTGCTTTTGTCTCCCATCAGAGATCCATACTAGATTTCAGTGGTCACTATTAACCTTCTGCGTTGAATAGGCTCGTGGCGGCTTGGCCATTCTATCGCTATCCTTGTCCCATTGACCTGAAACTAGATTACTGATCACTTCCTGAGCATTTTTACATTCGTTCCGAGTGGACGCCCCAGTGTATTTGCATTCTCTCCGGTTTCTTGATGTTCTTCAGCTTGGATCAGCCGTCTTTAGCGCCTATATATACGGATATCAGTGCTTTCTAATCATGTCGAGGAATGTCTAATCCCTGTTCGTGGGACCTTGTATCAGGCTGGGTTGACCCACATGGTATCTGTTGCTGTTTCATCAGCTGCTTTTGTGAACTAGTTCCGAAACCTTTCCGTTGATTTATAGATGTATGTGACCCTGAGAAGCACTAACAGTTTATTTACCACCCAGCATTCCCTTTTTTGTTTGTTTCGGGCCCTGTCGTAAATATGGATTATGTCGGCTTTTTGGATATCAAATAACACAGAACATACTCCGTTTAGGCACGCCATAGTGAGTTCATGCTCTTCTGAGAGTCCTCACGCAATTTTGCATGCTGTTTGATCACGGATGACGGCGGTGACCCACGTCACTAAGCTGCTAACTGTGGGGTCACACGGCTCATCCTCTCCTAACATACACGTCTCTGTATGCAGCCGACTGAGTTGGTCTTTCAGAAGCACTGGCTAAGCTTCTCACCATCTTAGAGCATCGTAATCCAGGCGGGTTGTATATTGCCCTTTTGCTCTTTTAAGATCTACCCAACGGCCACATTTCCTCTGGCTCTCTCGGTGTTCGAACCTATGACCGTGCGTCTTACAACTTAGTGACTTATGTCACTATGCCATGAACGACGGCTTTGACTCGTGTAACTGCGTTACTAACTGTGGTATTACGTGGCTTGTCTCCAACCTGGTCGTGAGCATGAAATTGCCGCCATCTGTGTCATAGAAACCTGCATTACATTGGAAGATATAGATGGGGCTTAAATAGCTATTCACAGCTTCCGTGAGTGTGTGGCTGTGTGAGTTTCTACTCCCAACTTTCTTACTTTGCATGGACAATTCGTTGAGTTGCGCCGTAAGGCATGGAGCTTGATGTTTTAACCTACAGCTCTCCCTGGACTCTGTGCCTGTTACTGTCAATTATCCTTTCACCGTTTCTGTGATGGCGCTGTTCGGTTTAACTTTGCATGAGATCGATCTCATTTGTAACCGAACCGTGTTGTGCGAGTGTCCTATCGAAATGATCTGATGGATCCAAGAAGACGAACCTGGCGGATTCGATCATCGAACGCAACGGGTATGGCCTTCCGTTTCTGTGTCTGTGTTGATTGATCGCAATTCATGTGCGCTACACCGGAAGTTCCTGATGGTTTGCTTAACTACTCCAAATTAGGAATATCAATGACTCCAAGTCGTTGTTCTTTATGGAAACACACGAGTACAATATGCCGAGGTGTTCTACGAACCGAGCGTATTGTAGTTTCCTCTTATTTACCTTTTCTGAATAAATCGCATATCCCCAAAGGATTAGCTTTTGCGACAATTTGTACATCTTTTCCTAGTTATGTTGGAACCATGGCGTTGCACAGCGTTTGAAGTTTGCAGCCTACTACCTTGTTCACGACTTTCTCGCTAATTATTTGATTTTTCCACGTATTCCGACAATTTTTAAATTTTCACTTATACTACTTAGGTTAAATTATGACGTGTACATACTTGAAGATCACGTGCGTCCATTGTTCTTTAATTACACCGAGGCCTCGGTGCACTTTATTACACTTATCTTTCGACTTAAGTGCTTGCTAAAAATGAAAACACACGCTGTTATTTTGACCTTGAAATAAGGATTTGACCATTTTAAATTGTCACCATCTACATTCTGTGGAGTTAGAGATAACGATGGAGACTTATTGGCAACATCATAGCTTATAAGGCATCTCAAATTGAGTTGGCCGGAACGCTTAAATTTATACAGCTTGTTTGTCAGAATTTTAATGCTACTTCAGAAAACTCGATTACGGTTCGCGCATAAGTGTTTCGTGCTGCTGAAGAAATAGTCCGAACTCTTGTCCACTATGTCGTCAGATATCCATCTTACATGTTGAAGAAAGGACAGTTTATGTCAGAGAGACAAAGGCAATCGTTTTTTGGCCTCTAATGCAATCAACTCGAATCGATAAGTCCGGCGGAAAAGTTGTTGCTCTTTCTCGTACGGGGTAGTATTATCAATTTTGAATGTCAACAGGCAAACCGACGAATGGTTGCGCAAATGTACTTCTAAAGTTCCAGCCATTGTACACACGTCGTTTCCTGCCTCTGTCGTCGCTTATCGACTTGATATCAGTGCACATCACGTGAAACCCAGTGGATTTAGAACCAACATGTTGTTCGGATTGAAGTTTTGCAACGTTGTTTGTTCTTGTTTTCTGTGAGGACGGGATGTGAGACGCTGTGTATCTCACCAATACTCCTCACCATCACACAAGTCTCAAGGGGTGCGTGGATGGACGATTTCAAAATTCCCGCCACCACGTGATCCCTGACAGTTGACCCTCACTCTCTATAGACTGGAATCTATTGCATTGTCATGTGTGAGAGGTTGTTAAGAGGTCAGTGGACGTCTTCATGGACTCTTCGAAGGTACTAAAACACTTTAATATCTTGCCTGTTTAATTCAAGTTTGCAGACGCTTTTGACTTTGCAACGGTACAATTCTTGAAAGTGAAGTTTCTTCTAAATGTAGTTCATTGTTATATTATTTTTTGAGCGGTACAGTTGTTATCTACTAATGCTTATTTTGCATTTTTGCTGAGTATAGATCTTTGTAAATTCCCTTGCGCTCCCTGTACTTCGAATGCAGTACTTGCTCCGCATGATACCCGATCTAACTGTTTTACATGTTTCTTTATCATGATCATGGCGATGTGAATTCGGGTATCGATCTCGAGGCAGATCCTAGCGTGCGTGTTCCGTTTTGTTGCTTCAGCCTGGCTATACTTTTACCGATCACCATGTGTTTCGCATTTATCACAACGAAACCGGTAGTTTATATTATTCCCCGTAACCCATTAGGCTGCTGTGGTCAGCATTTTCCATGTACCTTCAGAACTACTCAAACCAACCGGATCAATGGTTTGAAGGCAGCCAAACTCAGTCTCGACATCCTTTTTACCGCAGGTTGGGGAGGAGTCAGTGGCCGTCTTCCTGTGAAACTTATTCATGGGAAGCAATACCATACGGAGTATAAACTTAGTTCAATTGGCGCGGAACACGGGACTGCAGGTTGTCTCCGATGGTTAGAGGTCCCCATTGCTCGCGAATTTCTCACTGTCCATATCAAATTAGACGTCTCTTTGTCAAAACTATGCAACTCCCCTATATCATTCCTCACAGGCGTAGAATTTACGATAGTTGACGAAATTGCATAGTTGGCTACTCCTCCCCACCTCATGTGCTCCTGATGGAGATTTCGAACAAGTCTCTATTAAACTCGCTGCATTGTGTATCAGACTGTTGAGATGGGCGATAGGATGTCTCGAATATAGCCTCTCTTTAGGACTAGACTGTCCGAGAGTGTATCCTTTTTATGCCTAAAGGACACAATCTCTTTCTTCAAGTTAACTGGATCCACCGTGCCGGGATGCACAGGTCATATATGTGTATTTTTCGTTTGATGTTTATACTGCTACCTACCATCTGTTTACTATGACTTCATGTGATGTGAATACTGGCGAGTGGCCTCCACCATTGACCCTAAGAGACTACTGGCCACTGAAGTGATGGGGATGCCATACTCAATCTTTGTGGCGTTTTTGCTAGGCAATTACCTTTCACTGCCTTGTATGTGTGTAGTGTACTCCCCTCTCCTATTTCACTTGATCTGCTTATGTGTGAGTACTGGTCCCACACAACTCTCATGCTTCAGTAGCTGCAACTGTGGCCTTTGTGCAGCTACCATGACCGTTGGTATATAAGAATGCATAAGCTAATCTCTCATCTTCGAATGAAACGCGTGTTGACAGAGAGTATGGGATTGCTTTGAAACAGTCTCGGTTCCCACTTACCATAGCTGTCAGTCCCATACTTCATGCTTTTTGCCGGACGTGGAATACACAGATAGCTAAATGTGATCCAGCAATTTTTCTCTCTCTCTCTCTGGACACAGTGATTTCTATGGTCTGAAAAGACCCTACTCAGTCGGTACCCCCGTCTACATAGCTGGAACTTAACTATCACCGGTATCTTTGGTACTGTGAAACTGGCCTGTGCCACAGTTCCAACCACTGGGACCTTTTTATCCTCTCTCTCTCTCTTTTCAGATGAACCCATTTTGGCTTCTCCGGAAGAACTCACACTGATCCCCACACCGCATTGTCTCTCCATTGTGGGCGCGTTTTGTGAGCAGTTCCTGGCGCGAACCGAAACTTCGACCAAAACTCCTCATAATGCGACCACTTCAGCAACTTCAGACGTACAGGATAACCAAACCGATTAACACTTGGTGTTCTATTGTAAACCTTGTACAGCGAGAAATGGAAGCGTGTATGTATGTATCCACTATTCTTATTCGCTGTGGTTTTACACCCTTTACTTTTGCACAGTCCATTGTACATATCCTATTTTGTTTAGTCCATTCGCTTCCCGCGATCGCATATCGGGTGAGTTCTGTGGGATGAATACCTTGTCAGATAAGCGATGTGTTTCAATACTGGCTATTTTTTCGGAATTTACCTTTTGTCTTCTTACTGAGGACTGTTATCGTTGTCACAGTGATGTCCTAGCAACAAGCACGTTTTCCACCCGCTTTCAGAATGGTCAAAGTTTCCATTCCTGAAGAGCCGCGTAGCTGTCGAATAGCCCTCAGAGAATAAGAGCAATTTCTAGGTAATGATCACCAATCTGCTATTCGTGATGCGTTACTTATTGTCGCCCTTTGTACTGTCTGTTTATGTTCGTTGGTCCACAACCGCTCTTCATATAATTATGCTCTCTCTAAGATCAACTTGACGTTGGCTCACTCCTTATCGAACTACGTTCCACTGTCCATTTGCCCAGCGCAATTATATCCAGCTCGCGTCGGCTACACTTGGTTCTCTTTTTCTCCACTACTAACGCCTCGCATTCGTTTGCTCAGTTGATTGGTTACCATTGTGCCCCCATATCATCAGTCCGAGTTCGTTGGTACGCTCACTCTGTTCGCTCATTGCTGTTACGATCAATCTGTCTACTAGCTTACAAACTGCGCCTCATTCACTCCAACCTGGGCCAATCCTAGCTTGACTTTATGGCTTATGTGCTCATAGTCTGCTCTCGTCAACAGGTATTTATTCGCCTCCTGTCTGCCTTCACGATGTTGGTCACGTTCGCTAGACTTATCAAGTAACTGCACAGCCAGATCTCTTCACCTTGTCTTACTCCTCCTTTCTGTTTTCTTCTTAGCTTAGTTAGACAACGAGAAACCACCGCTGACTTTGTAGCCGATACTAAGGACATACTCGACTTGTCCTCTAGTCTAAGAGTCTGCGTTCGCCGTGACGCAGTGGTGTGTTACGGGTTAAAAGGCAAGTGATTACGAAGTCCCCGATTCCGCAGCCTTGCAGCCTGTAAAGAAGAGTGCGGTGATCCGGGCGTTAGAAGACTTCGGAAAAGTCAGGTCCGATTTCATCGGCATCTGTTTCGTTCTGTATTGAATCAGTCAGCCGGCATCGCTTACTCTCCCGATTGCTTTGGAGTAAGTCTACAGATTAAGCTCACAAAACACGCGTGTAGCTTAGCAGCGTCAAGTGAGCCACTACCTACTTAACTTGAAGTCTGTCGATATTAACTGCGTTTGTTCGCGATAATGAGCCCATCACTTGGGACATTTACAGTATCTATGTTATTCTGGGCAGAGATACTGCAACTCTTGATCTCCATTCAAATTTTCCGAAGGGTTGAAGTGACTCATTCTATAATAAATGAATAAACTTTTATTCTTGACGATGCGAGATACGCGTATATCGGCATGATCGCGTAAATGCGTACTATATAAAACCTTGATCACAGTGGATCAGGAAAATTGCATATCAGGTCAGATAATGACCATTGGAGGGACAACGAAAAGCTGATTAATAGTTCACTAAAATTGAAATGTTGTTGGTTGGCTTTTAATCGTTCTCTCACATATAAAAAACAGTCTTATCCACGGGAGATAGTATGATGGTGAAACCATGCACTAGGTCCTGTAACACCTAAACTCTGCTCGTATGTTTGACTTGTTGTATTGGAATAATCAAACACTTTGATCATGTTCTGTACAGACAAGAACTTGCTGATGTTTTTTTGGAAATTTGTGTTCGGGAGTGCAGACACGTATTCCGAGCGGAGCTTGTTTCAGACTCTGACGTACCTGTTGAATACTGAATACTACTATTGTATTATAGAGCAACTAGAAATGAATTCTGTACAACTCTTTCGAAATATAGTGAAAAACGTTATAAAAATTGTCAGCCGTGAATATCGTTACCGTTCTCATGTAACATTTAAAATATCTGACTCACGGTATTGCAGGATTCACAAATGTGAGATGTCATCGTAAGTGTGCAATCGTTCTCTGAATCGAATAGTGGTAAAATATAAATCTAACAACGTTTTAAACTGCTGCATAGATGTTGCCTCCATTACATGTTTAAGCAAATTGTTCCAACTATTTACCACTTTCCGTTCGAAGCACATTGGATGGGGAACCCGCTTCACATATCCGGCACGACAAGTTTGTATCTGTGTCCGCGTGTGCTGCATGGCCCTCGTAAGTGCAGCATTGGCCTCAGCATGGGGAACTCACCGAGACGTAGGATACGGTAGGTCATAATTAGGTCGACTAGCATCCGACGGTAGGACAAGGCGTAGAGTGCTAATTTCTCGCACCGGTCTTCATACCCCAAGCCACGTAACCTCGGGATGAGCCTGGTAGCAACGTGTTGGACCCGTACGATATTTTGTGCCTCGCCTCGGGCAATTGGAAAGTAGGCGGGCGAACCGTACTCTAGCATTGGTCTAATGATGGAAGAGAAGAGGCGAGTGGCAACCTCTTCAGACCATGTACCGATGCTACGTTTGAGCGCCCAAAGCATGCGCAGTCCGTTACGATGCAGCCTGTTCGAGTTGTCCACGGACTTCAAATCGTAGCGCGAAAGTAAACCTAGGTCCTTCACAGATGGTGTGGGATATAGCGGTTGGCCGTCAACACCCTTCCTCTGGCTCATAAATACAGACTTGGCTTGATTGACCGGGCGATGAACTTTTGCAGACCATATGGATAGGCGGTTGAGGTCTTACTGAAGTACGCCACAGTCGTCGGGAGCGTCAATTTCTCTCCAAATCTTCATGTCATTCGCAAACAAGACACACGACGACCGGAGAAGCTGAGGTTGATGTGGATCAGGAAGAGAGTGGGCCCCAGCACAGTGTCTTGAGGCACGCCACTTGTAGAGGGATGTCAGTCAGTTAGATGGTCGTCGACCTGTACCATCCACTTTCGTCGAACAAGAAAGTCGCGGATCCACCGATTCAGTGAGCCACCGACACCGCACATCCTGAGTTTGTGAAGGGGAACCTCATGGCTGATCTTGTCGAACGCTTTACTGAAGTCGATGAATATCACCTCGACAGACTTCCCCTTGCTTATTGCCTTCAACCACTCATGCCTCGTCACAAGCAAGTTTGTAATGCATGAGGGGCCTTGCATAAAACCGTGCTGTGCGGGCGTCAGGACCTTTTTTGACTGTAGCAACTGCAGCAATCTATTCTTCACGATTTTCTCAGCAACCTTTGGCAGACTTGCTGGTCCTGGACCTGCATTCCCTTACTGAGTTCTGTTTGTTTCGTGTGTTGTAGACTGCTGATTGCATTAATGTAATGTTGAGGTTTGAAACATGTATATTTCTGTGCAAGATGTTAAACTCTATAACTAGGTTATGCTTCATGCGCCTTAGCCAGAGCTGATCAAGCTCGAGCTTATCGTTATGAATGTTACAGTTTTGAAAAAGCATCTAGGAAGCGTTTTGTTCGGATGCTCTATTCATCACTACAGGTGCTGAGAAAATACCTTCAAGCTGGTGATTGTCAGCTGTTTCGCTATCCTCAAAAGCGTCATGTAGGTTTGTGCGAGATTCACCGGGGCATTTTTCTATTAGCTTCTGGGCGCACAATTGCTCACGCACATCACTGTTTCTTATGAGATTCATCATCATCATAAACAACAGTACATCAGCCATTTGAACTGACGCTTTGCTGTCATACAACCATACCGACTTACGGAACGAGGAATAATAAGAGGGAGAGAAAGGGGACTTGCCGGAAAACCTTAATGCCCTAAGCAAACATTTAGGGTCAATGCGTCTACAGCTTGTCAACAACATGCCATCACAGACAGTTGGCTATCGTGCAAAGATAAGGCGGCATCGGCGAGACAGCTTCCTTGCGGCTTTCACTGCCACGCGTCATAATCAGTCATTACCACACAGGTAACTCAGCAACAAACACACTTTAAACAGGCAGTCTGACTAGGAGACGGTAGCAGACGCGCCACTGATGTCGACTGCGAGCCATGTCCTGTAAAGTCTCGAGCCAAGCACAAGGCGAGTCACGTAGACCTCAGCCCGGAAGGCGAGACGGACCGATGGCACCCAGTTTGGTCGTCAGTGACTTCATTTCCCGCTGCCAAGTCAACTTCTGTCCACCTCGAGTCTTGCGCCACCATACACCTGGCAGACTAAACAAGGCCCTCCTAGATAAGCGGTGACCGGACATACGTAGCACGTGCCCAAGCCAATGCAACTTATTCAGTGCTACCTGTTATTCTGAGGAACCAGCTTGGGTGTCATTGCCTAGCACTCGCCTGCGCATATCATCGTTGCGGACACGCTGGTGATACCGGACACCAGCAATGCTCTGCAGACAGTGATAATCAAAGATTTGAAGGCGCCTCAGATCTTCAAACCGAAAGGACCAAGTCTTACTCCCTTACTGTGGACTTTCAAACGGGCGGAAACCCCTTTCTGTCGCCAAAGCTGTCGCAGATTCAAAGACCCAGTTCTGGTTTTGCAATGTGTACTTACCTTAGTAGCTATGCACCCATCGTTGCAGATACAGATTCCAGGGTAAACGAATTGTTCAATTACTTCAAGTTCTTCGCTATCTGGGATCAATGGATCATCAATTGGCTGGTGTTCCTGCAGCGACGCTGCACTTTGAAGGTGCGAAGCGCATGCAAAATAATGGGACCACTCTACAGAGGCTATTCAGAGTTGACTGCGCTGCCTCAATATCGTTAAACATCACGACGATATTGTTCGCATAATTGAGGTCAACTAGCCTTTCATCAGGCAGGACCTCGATGCCTACATCGTGAGATCCCGCTAGGGAACACTCCATGATGGAGTCCACGACGAAATTGAACAAAATCGGTGAAATCGGACAACTCTGACGAACGCCACGTATTGTCGGAAAGCTATCCGACAGCTCACCATAGACCCTGAGACCGCCTATAGTGTTCGAGTACGGAGCACGTAAAATGTTCACATATTTCATGGGAACACCCTGCCGCGCAAGTATTTCGAACAGAACGCATGGATCGACTGAGTCGAAGGCACTCTTTAAGTCAAGGAACACAGCTATTGTCCGTCTGCGGTATGCGTGGCGCTGCTCTAGCACCTGCCGCAAAGTGAATATATGGTCTATACAGCCAAGTCCTGGGCGGAAACCTGTTTGCTCTTCCCTAATCCGGGATTACTGTTCCGCAGTGAGGCAACGAACGGGAATTGAGGCCACTAATTTTGTTGCAACTGGCGTTAGGCTAATACACCTGTGATTAGCATGGTCGGTGCGATTGTCCTTTTTGTATATTACCACAGTGATCGCTTCACTCCAGTTAGCCGGGACGGTTTCCTCCTTCCATACGTATTCAAACAGGGAGGTCAGTGTTTTGCAGAGGACATCACCTTCATCCTTAAATAATGCAGCTGGGAGGGAATCCGGGCCAGCGGCACGAAAACGATTGAAGGCTGTGATCAAATTTCGGACCTCAGTCTCCGACGGAGGCCCTAAACTAACCATACTTGGCTCATCCTGCATCATCTGGGTAGGAAGAGGTCCGGAAGCAGGGGGCAACTAAACTGATCTTGGAATTGGCTCGCTCAACGAGCCATACGACGATCATTATTGTGAATCAGAGCACCCACGCTGTCGCTGATTGTTTCACTGACGCCTCGTTTCCTGGGACCAGTGGTGCAGATCAGCTGGAAAAGTTTATGATAGTTCCCTACTGTTCCCGCCTTCTCCATTTCTTGAGCCCGGCTGATCCATCAGACTACCTTGTCAGTGGGCAGGCTCGGCTTTAGTTCGCACCTAACAGTCCTTCTGGTCACATTGTGCTCAGAGCCCGCCGGGAACTTTCTTCCTGACTCCAATAGGTTCACCGACCTCTCGGATATCCAGTGCCTTGTGCGGAAACGATTGATAGTACAACCAGCAGATGCTCCTGCGTCGTACATGGCGACCGAGATCCTATTCCACTAAAGCTCAGTGTCATTAGGACAAGTGAGCGAAACTTCAGTACGCAGTGCATCTTGATAGGCTTGCCTGACTGAGGGTTGGGATAATTTCTCAGTTGCCAATCGGGGGGGGGGAGACATTTGGTGCGCCTCCCGGTAAACTTCATGGAAAAGCGACAGCGTACCAAAACATGATCTGAGTCGACGCAGGTACTCCAGAAAGCGCGAAAATCCTGGATGGAACCACGCCACCCGTCACTCACAGCAATGTGATCAGTTTGGGTCCATCGTTGGCCAGCTACAGGAGGACGCCAAGTAGCACTTCGGCGTCCAGTGTGTCTGAATGCAGTGCTCCTGAGAAACGGCTGGTGCTGCGCATACAGTTGCGAAAGTCGCTCACCGTTGTCCGTACGGTCGGAGTTAAGCCCATACTTACCACCTAACGGATTTTCTGAAGAGCCCAGACGACTTACTTTAGCGTCCGTATCCCCTGCACGTGTTACGATATCTGAACTGATAGCACTGCGTGTTAGCGCGTTCAGTTCGTGATAGAATGCGCCCTTTGCAGCATCAGAACTGCAGTCGGTGGGAGCATAAGCGGAAATCACAAACAAACAGCGTCTTGTACTACCGTAAATCAAACTTAGTTGATCTTGTCAAACGGGCTGCATTCAAACGGCTGTTCACCGGAACCCAATCAACCAACGATGGTTCAGCCTTGGAGCTTAGAATGATACCTACACCAACTTGACCTGTGAGTGCTGCATCGGCGACTCCGGGCGCGTGTAACCAATAACGGGAGGATAAGCCGGGTGCAGTTAATTCAACAACCCCATTAGGGTCACTGATCCTAGTTTCGGGCACACACACATCAATGCCCAGTATGTCCAAGGTGCGTGCGAGTGCAGACTGTTGACCTGTTTGTCTTAGAGTACGGACGTTGAACGCCGCCATGGAAACGGGGCAGCGTGACCTTAAAAGGGACTGTTGCTGACAGGCGTCTGGTGCGTATCGCAAGGTGACTGCACATGGTTCTACTCCAGTTGCATTTCGGTTACTGTCAATTAAGCTAGGAATTATAGAAGGGAGGTTAATAATGGGGGTCGGGATGGGAGTAAGAGAAACAGGTGGAAAAGACGGGAGGTGTCAGCAGTAGCATGTTTTCGCTTATCCGCCCTGCTTTATGCAGCAGATAAGGCGATCCTTGATAATCTGCACGACGGCCCATGTAAGATGACCTTCGTGTTTGAAGAAAACGTCATCGTTGTATGTGGGCTGCGTTACTGCCAGGGTGCTCTGACTTAGACAGGAGGACGATTAGACTCCTCAACCAAAGCCTTTGGCTCAAAAGCCTGTCCGCAAGACAGCGGGTCCCGGGGGCAACACCGTGTATAGCTCAGTAGGTCAAGGAGGTACGCAAACCGTTGCACCACGTTAAGGTCCAGTCTCGTGGCGAAAGTCTTGTGAGGTTAGAATCAGAGAGCTAAACTGGCTTCTACCGTGGTAGAATGCACCCAGCACTGGAAATCCAACCTAACTACAGATGACTTATCGTGGTTGTTTCCATTTGTTTAAGTTGGTCATATCAGTTTGTGGTATTGTGTCCCATTGATAGGTGTCAATAATATTTCTTTCTATCCCGAATTATCTCCACTGTGTCCCCTAAGGTCAAACAAGTGACTACAGAGAGCAGTTTCATCAGTTCCGCACCGAAATTTTAAGTCGAGATACTCGTAACTGCTTCAGTTTTAACCTCTGGTGAACTTAAGGTTCTGTTGTGTTACCATCCGAAGAACTAAGAGTACGGGGATGATATTGTGCCTCTTGGCTCCGTCTCAGCTACTGTGCAAGCACTTTCGAACAGATTGACGTGGCACACTGCATGCTTTGGTCTATACTTCGCAACTCAAGTGTGTGGAGCCTGGTCACACAACGGCGGTTTACGCCTTCACGGAACAGCCACTTGAAGTGGCCAGTTTGTTTATTTGTCTGGACAGTTTAACCATCTGACGATGAATTCATCATTTCGGATACTTCAGTTACCACCAACTTTCTTGTGACCTTCTACATTCCAAACTATCAATGGAAACGGCGATGCATCAAACATCTGTTATTCTCAAGGTGTTTTATTTTGCGACATAACCGGTACTACAGTACAAATCGAGGAATAACCACTACGCACTGAGAACTTTAAGGATCTGGCAATCCTTGACCACCGGTGTTCGCGTATTATGGATCACATATGGTTGGAGCACTGGGCTGGTTTCCTGCCAGTTGGTGTTTGAAAGGAAGCTGTTGTTCCACACTGAAGCCTCTACTAAACTCGAACCTCTTACTTTGGTTTGGTCAAATCACCTGTATGCTTGGTTGGCGTCTTCCTCGAGTTGCATTATTTTCTGTTGCTTCACCAATATTGCGCGTTCATCGAGTCAGTGGCACTCTTGAAATCGGCTTTGCGTTTATCTATTGCCACTCCAGTGCCCCTAAGTATACTCACATCTGTCTCTAGCTCTCCATAGTATTCTGCTTTGTTTTACTAATGAGTAGGAGGATTCTTTAATTGTAATTGTAATGTTTTCGTTCCAGCTGCTCACAAGCTACATTGCACAGCCTAGTCCGAAAAAGCACCAGACGCGTTTCACCCTATTGGGACTTGTCAGTAGTGCACATTCCCTCGGTCCCCTACTGGGGATGGAACCCATGACCGCTAGAGGCAAATACCAACTAAGCAGCAGCTTAAGCCATGGGGGACGTTGGCTGGGCTACACAATTTGCTATGTAGCTTGTGAGCCGCTGGGACGAAAACATTGCAATTCCGCTTTTTATTTTACTTCATCACTGTTCATAACCACCATACTAGGGACGCGAATTGTTGATACTCGGTCTACCACGTGGTTGAGCTCATAACGTAGTTGTTTAACTGAGCTTAGCTGCGTTGCCGTCTGGCGCGTGCGAAGCTACTGCTAGCGGTGGAAGCGAAACGACGGCTCGTGGTCTGCACGGCGATAGGCAAACGAACTCAGCCAAAGGAAGCGCAAACCATATCGTAACAGGCATTTCTACAACTCGTCAATGAGGCACTTAAGACTAGTTCAATCAATAAGTGCTTGAGCGATAGTTGGACCTTTCTGCGTGCCAATGTGTGGACAGCCAATAGGATGTACGTAGCATGCGGCCAAACAGTGGCTGCGCGGATCCCACATCCCCTACCTTTGGTTATATTGTAATTGAGGGGAACGCCGCCTCTGAGATAATTGCGTAAATGCCTGATAAGATTGTCGCTGGTACGGTTGGGGCACGCCTACGATGACGACTTGTAACAGTAGCTTAGCCGGTGCAACGGGAAAGTGAGCGAGCGTGTGAACGATCCTAGCCGCACGTGTTCGGATAGACGCTGAGCCCTCGGAACGGACGCACACGAGAGGGGGTTACGATAGACGCGCGCTAATGACTTAGACTTGAAGGCTAACAATCTAACGACTCACACGCAATCACGTGACCCGACCGACTCCCAACTGAGGCGAAGAGAAAGAAAAGGCAAGTGGTCCTCTGTAGGCTCTTTTACGACCATCAAAAGACGAATCACAACCAATGCTATGGGTTATTAAGTTAGGGAAAACAGTCACCACGCAGAGGTGGTAGATTGCACATGAGCATTGTCGAAAGGTGCGCAGTTGGAGCGCGTCTGGGAGCGGCTGAGCTCTGCTGCGTTGTGGGGAGGAATTGAACCTCGTTTTCTACAGCCATTCTGCCGGGGTTTCTGGCGCGTTTTTCGGGAATATTTGACGTGCCCGCAACAGGTTAGGGATACTGCAGCTGGCGTCGTACCTTTCAACGGTTCCGCGTACCCGGGTTAAGCGGCGACATTGCTGTACCTCCGGTTGGCCGGATTTCTACGTGTTCTGCGCGTCAGCCAACCCAATAGGCGGGCTTGGGGATTCGTCATCTGGCGGAGTTGAAACATCGACGACGGATGTGATCTCTGTGTCCAGCAATTACTCCTCAATCTGATAGAACCTCCTACGCATGTTACTCCGCTACTTCACTCAGCTTTCCAGCCACTAGGTCGTTTGTTTAGACAACTTAATGTTAGCCGGTTCGTTCTCACAGTGTTGTCGATCGTACAATCGGGAAATATACCTATTATTATTATTATTATTGGTTACCCTCTGGTCGTATCCTGCCTTTGATCTATTTTTCTTCACCACGAAACAGGATATCCAGCCACGTCCTCAAACTTCACCCGAACATAAACCCACCGTGCTCTTCCCAGTACTTCCGTTTGGCATGCTATAGCAAAGTAAAAGGAATTTGTCTCATTTTGTCTGCAGCTAGGCCGTCGATTGTTTCCGCAACCCGTTCTCTGGACTGTTCTTTCCGTCAGTCCATCTGAAGCTGAGTGGTTGGATGCTAATTTCCCATGACTTATGATGTAGTTTTTGTGGAACTCTTGAAATTTTTGTCTAGTAAATGCTGAACAGTTTTTCTTTGCTTGCGTGTGTGGTACACCCGGCGTACTGAAACATGTCCACATGCAGGAAATGGACAGCTCTGAGGTGGCAGTTATTAACGGAAAGACCTCATCCACTTCGAGTAAACATCAGTCAAGCAGAGAAACATTGTGCCATCTAGTGGACCAAAGAAATCAACGTGTATGCGCTCCCATAGTTTGCTGGGCCGTTTCCATTTACTGTGCGTTGCTGACGGGGCTTTGAGCTATGTGCCTTGGCCAGCGGGATAGTGTGGGATTAGCTTTTCGATTGTCAGTTGTAGGCCACTATACATATGATCGCTCGAGTCCTTTAACTTCGTGATTCCATGGTGAGTTTCATGTGGTTCTTGTAAGGTATACTTTCGCACCCGGTGTAATGATCGTTCTGAATCCCCAGAACAGACAGCCTTCCTCAAGGCTAAGCTGTATGCTTCCGGTAAAATACGATATCAGTTGCGGTTCGCGTTTGTCTGGCCATCTTTGAGAGACTGGATGCGCAGCTTTGGTCAGTAATATGTCCCCTTCGGTTTCCTGACGAACACCGGATTTCCGCCCAAATACTGCAGCAGATAGACTAGCTCTACAGGTTTCAGTAAGCAATCTGGTAAGTAGTAAAAACCCATTGAATGATTAAAAATCGATGCAAGCGATCCTATGCTTTCAATAATTATTCTTCAGGTGAAGAAGGTGGATAAAACCTAAGGGTTGGTTAAGTACCTTTAGTTCAGTTCACAATCACTGATCGAGCACAATCACCGACCGTCTGCCCACAACTGTGTGTGCACACCGTAGTTGTGGTCAAACGGACAGTGCTTTTGCTTCATCAGTGATAGGGAACTGAACTAAAGGTACTTAACCAACCCTTACGTTGTGTCCACCATTTTGTTTTTTCCCCACATATCATTGTACGTGTGTTCGCCTGCATCGATTTTTAATCTGGTAGATGATTCAAAGGCAAGCGACTCTGCGCGTCGGTTACTAGAGGTTCATGGGCATTAAAGGTCTCGAATTTTGGTCCCAAAAGATTACTGGTGGAATCTCTCGACTCCAACAATAACTGCCAAAACTTCCTTGCCTAGCTATGTACGTTATCTTTCTGCAGATGTTTAGCTCTCGGACTCAAAAGCAATTGATAACTCGGTCATATTTTTCATTTTGTGACTGATTCGAGCAATCCGCATAGCACAGGGTTCGCTCAAATCAGAACGTGTAACCTAGAGTCTCATAAGGACTTGAGTGGCATACCAACTACTTGAATATGGGGGCTTAGAGCAATTTGTATGCGTGTGAACAATGGTATGCAGTGCTTGTTTGACTTGGCGTACTCTATAACTGCCAGAGATAAGCAGCGGCGCTCGTTGTCAGGCCAGTCCAGTTGACCTTGTAATCCGGGAACCGCTGCTCCATTGCGAAGCTGCCCATCAGCCTTTAACTGGTTAGGCGGTTAGGCGGACTCTGAGGGCACTCAGAAAGTACTAGTGAAACCGCCTCACTCATTACATGGGCCTCCTGGTGTCACGGTCAAAGCAAGGGTTGATTTAATGTGTTGTTAACGGCACCAGAGCTTGTGAGAAATCGGCTGTTTACGAGTATGGATTGCCTGTTAATGCTCGGATACGCTTGGGTTTCAATGGTAATAACCATCGATGAACAGTCAAGGGCCTATTGGTGGCTGTTTTGACAAATCGCAGCCAAAGTTGATTTCTATGATGACTCATATGCAAGCACATAGGAACCAATCAAACTGCATGATTACTTAAGGTTGATTTGTATCAGTAGCAATGCCGCCTGCACAACAGCAAAACTATGTTGGATCAAATCACTGTACACTTGCGTCCGTCTTACTATCCGCTCGCCTGTGAATTGAAGAGCAAAACCACAAATTTACTTTTGTACCAACGCTTTCAAACTCTAATAATAGGAGCCTTTTTGTGATCGTATCTAGAGATCTTCCTCTTTCATTTGCCATGTAACCACTTTGGGATTTTCAGTATCTCAAACACTACACTGAATGTTACCAAATACTGCGAAAATGCAACCTCAAGAGATGCACACTATTACTGCGGCTGAAGCCTACCTCTTAGTGTTTGATCTAGCGAAATCTCTTCATACGTTTCGAAACACCAATGAGCCACGTGTGGTCGATTCCCTTTCCCAATTGATTTGTGAGGTCTGTTTGCTCTCGCTGTGAGCTCTGATCAGGGGCCTCACCATCCGGTGCCTCGACTTTGACTAAACTGTTAGCCTTTCTCAATGGAATGGTATGTGGTCTCCATGACAGCTCCAGGTTCAATCATTGGTCCTTACATTGGCAAGACTATGACCGGTTCTTCACATTGTTTACTCCTGGTACGCAGGTTTTCCCGAACTACACGTCATACCTATGCATGTTGGCAGATTGTGGACCTACTGCGATTCGACCGTGGTTGTAACTCGTGTGCATCTCAGTCTTACACCTGACTGTCCCTGCATATTGGACATAAGGATGTGCGCCGACACGTGACTGTTCACATTCACAGTGACAAGCAAATCGGTAAGAAGATACAGACAACAGCATCACACGGTCCCGACATTCTTCGAGTCGGTACTCGAAGCGGCGAATTTTTTCGTAGCTTCGCTTTGTGCCACTGTACATGTGGTTTTACTGGAACAAGCATCGCTACTCGTCCCTTCCTAGATGACCAGTTTCTACTAATGCACAAGCTTATTGGTACTGCTATCCGAAGCTAAAATTTTGGCCACAAGATTGTTGAGGAGTTTAGGTAACTTCACCAAGGTAGATAATAACTCTCTACTTCAGATTTCGGACACGCTTAGATTTGTGCGGCTGGCCGACGATTCAGCGAGCGGTAGACTACGATACCAGTTTGTCAGATTCAAGATGACATGTTATTTGCTGTGTGCAACTAGATTTGAAGGTTCTTTATATTGCGATTGGTGATTAATTCTTTGTGTCGTTCGCCATTGCATACCGAACTCACTTTCATGGACTGGGTGCCGCTGGGCATCCGTTGTCACACGAACCAATCACCCATCTGCATGCTCCCTAGTTGTGTAATGCATTATCGATGCCACATTTGGCTAGATGTGTGCCAACAGTTTAACTACATGCGATCGTGGCATCTTACTCGCATCAGGTCTTCTTAGTAGCGTACCTTCTGATCTTTCCACCCCTCTAGCTACCATTATAGTTGGGGAACACGTTTTCATTCTAAACGTCGGTTTTCTCTTCCACCACATGCATAAACTCAGTACCACAGACAAGTCCGACATGGCGAGATTAGCCAACATTTCATGCAGGAAATTCAGGAAACAACAAGTTACTTTGCAATGCAGCAACTGTCCCCAATGCATCGTCATTCATCATTATACAGGTTAGCTAGAGGTGGGAAACACCTTAGCTACTGTGTCGCAATACATAAAAGAAAAGGAAAATAAATACAACAGTTGCATGCCAGCTGAACTACCAGCAACGGATGGGCATCGTTCCGGTAAGCTACTAGCCGGCTACTAGGCAACAAGAAAAATTATTATGTAAAATTATATTGCGCTACGAAATGAGATGATGGTTGGAGAGGATGCCAAAAGGGCTGGGGAGGGACAAAGAAACTCACGGCAGGAACGCCACTGTGATCGCCTCCTTGCCATGTCAGCCAAGTGTATCTAGCCAAACATGTTCATAGTCTTTTGGACCCCAACCAGGGAGCCGTCACGCTCCAACTGAGGCCAGCTCCGAAGTGAGGGCCTTCATTCCTCTGGGCCAAGTCATCGCTTTGGCACCCCTCCTTCGACCCACACCACCGGTGAGCAAACAACGCACGTCGCGGAAGTCGGTGGGCTAGCATACGTAACACGTGGCGGAGCCTGGTGCGTGAAATGACAGCGTTGAGCGCTTCAGTTCCTTTTCCTGTACAGTAAGGTCAAACGTACTGCTGCATTGTACACTCTACCCTTCAGGGCGAGAGTGATGTCGCCCCGCCACCATCGGTGGCGAAGACTAGCAAAAGCACTTCGAGCTTTTGGTATACGGTTCGTAATCTCATCTTCAATCCCAAGGACGCTGATACAACTTCCCAGGTAGTTGCATTTCTGAACGCCTTCCAGCAGATCCCCACCAAGGGTCAGCGTAGGTGTCGATCCCTGCCAACCTTGGAAGAAAGCTTTGCACTTCGATGGTACAAAGCAAAGCCCGAAGCGGTTGACAGCCAGTGCTAATCTGTCCAGCGCGGCTTGGCACGTCTGGGAGTTGTCACAGATGAGGGCAATGTCGTCTGCATACTCCAAGTCAAGGAGTCGTTCTCCTGGGAGTAGCTCCATGTTCTGTAATGACAATCTCCATGAATTCGTCAATAGCGCAGTTGAAGAGGAAAGGTGACAGGTCTCACATCGCTGGAGATATTTAAGGGCGGCGACAGCTTGCTGTAAGCCCTCACTCTGCCCGTGCTACGCGCGTATAATGCTCGGATAATGTTTACATATTTCTCGGGCACACCTTTCCTGAGTAGACAATTCCAAAGGACACGTCTATCCACCGAATCGAATGCACCTTTAATGTTGAGGAACACGACTACAGTGGGCCTCCAATATGTGTGACTGTGCTCCAACAACTGACGCGAGATGAAGATTTGGTCGATCCAGCCACGACACTGACGAAACCCGGCTTGCTGCTCACGAATCTGGCTTTCACAAGAGCCGGTCAGTCTGTAAAGTATTTTGGAGGCGATGGAGATCAGACTGATTCCTCTATGGTTGCCGCATTCCGAACGCGAGCCTCCTTTGAAGATGGGAACAATAACGGAGCGGCTCCAGTCGGTTGGGACAGTTTCCTGCTCCCACGGTTTCACTAGTAATTCATGTAAATCATCAACAAGAGCAGAATCCCCGAATTTGAAGAGGGCTGGATGAAGATCATCTGGTCCCGCGGCTTTGTTCAACTTCAACAGTCCACTGTCCACAATGGGTGCAAAACAAATGCTTGACTTACGCTTAAGATGATTGATAAGATGAAAATTACAAGACAAAGACAGCGTCGATAAAATAAGTCGCATGTGGCGGAACTCACCATCAGGTTTACGGTGGCACAGTTTTAAGTGTTCCTCCCTGGAACTCAAGGGGAGTCTGCTACATTTAATCTTTTGTTGTATATTAAAGCTGTCATTCGATGGGTATGCGTCATATCACGTGATGCAAATGCACCGCCAGCTTTTCTTCTGAATGGCAAGAACGTGGGGACATTAATTAAGTAGCTTTGGAAAGAGTTCCAGCACCGTGACACTCGGAGGAAGAAAGAATTTCGTCGACACTCCAGTTGGCTATAGTGTTTGGCTGAGTTCAAATGATGGGGGGCCAGTGTGATTAGGCGATTTAGGATCTATTATGGGATCTCCCTGTAGACGTCGATGACTTTATCTGCCCACTTTTGGGTTTTCAGTCTGAGTGACCTTCTTCGTCACCTTACGTTACGCACTCCTGAGCGCTGTGAGATCGTGCCTCTATTAAAGCATCCAGGCTCGTATAGCGCGTTGCACGTGGAGGTTCACATGCGCGCCGAGCATTTACGGAAGGCGGATGGAAATTAGCTCTTGCCCGTCCGAAAACACTGCGCACTACGATGCGTCTCAACCTCCTTTGATCTCATCGGGTGAAGATGAATGCTTCAAATTCTGGACAATTGGCATATTAGCCGAAACCTCTACCTTTCTGGCTACTGAATCAAGACGAGCGGCGCTTGACACAACGGTTTCGGTTATTATTCCAGTGGTCCCTGGTTCGGTGCTTGCTATTTCCACCTGATGAGATCAAATGAGATCGAAACACGTTGTGGTGTGCAGTGCTTTCTGGCGGGCATTACCCCATTGCAATCTGCTTCGGCTGCAGTCCAAGTAAACGAACTGGCCAAGTTTTGCTTCATTGCGAATCACGGTCCACTTTGAGATCGTGCGTCACCATCCAAAATGACCCTCCAATCAATCATTTAGGGAATGATTGAACGCCTTACGCTATAGGCCAAAGAACTGATTTGCTTTCTTTGGTGCTCTTTCGGTTTACCTCAAACGGGCACTCTGAGATGGTTCTCATAAGAAGCACGCAGCAGAATTATGTCCGTAGCCGGTGCTCGTGAGTGCTTTTGTAGTGCATGCTCGGCATTTGCATTTGACTGCGTTAAGCTGGAGCAATTTGGAGCTGGACAAGGTGTAAGCTCTGTCTAGATCACCCTACATTGATATCTGATTTTCCATTGTAGCGATAGCACGCCATATTTGTTGGATCATCAGTGAAAACAGAAAATTTGAAAAGGGCTCCCTCATTTGATCGTTTGTGAAGACCGCGAAAAGGCGTGGTCCAATTTCCGAACTCTGAATTACGCCGCACTAGACTTCGATTGGTTCGGATAAGGTGCTAAGAACCCCCACGTTCAGGTGACGTGGAACGAGAAACTCGCCTGTTCAGCCCAAGAATGAGATCTCCGATTCCATTATTCCGAAGCTTTTGAAATAGAATGCGATGGCCAAGTGGGTCGAATGCCTTTGAGAAATCTTGTTAGGTGGCATCCACCGATTCCGTCTAGCATTCACGAGCTATCAGCATGTTTGTAGTGCAGGACCGCTTTTGGCAAAATCCGTGCTGCTCCGGAAGGAGAATTTTATTGCTCTCCAGTTACCCCATCAATGCCTCAGCGACTATGGACTTCTTGGTCTTGGAGATCACCGGAAGACGTGTAGTCGGACGATAATTCGCTGGTTCTGCACCGCTGCCACTTTTGTAGATTGAAGTGATGATCCCGTTCTTCCACATGGCGGGGACCTGCATCTCGTTAAGACGTCGTTGAAAGAGTATCGCTAGCGTTTCAACAAAACTCATGGCAGCCACTTTCAACATCTTTGTGCAATTGCTGTCTACACCAGGGGAGCTGTACTCATACAAAAGATAGCCGTTTGAGTAAAGCTGTGTTTTTTAAAGGATATGTGCTTAAGCCCTGATTGCGGCATGATCTGCGTGGGCGGGATCTGAGACAAATACTCACTTTGGAATGTACGGCTAGCTTGTTGTCAGCTTGTTGTCTAGGCTAAACGCTATATGGTGTAGGGCGGAAATTCCGCACTTGACTCAACGTAGTTTTTCGCGTGTCTGTAATTTAAGCTTAGGGAAAACACTTATCACATAGTCCTGTTGGTACTTTACTGACCCTATTAGGTAAGTTTGACACCGTGGTTACTTTGTTTTGTTTAGAAAGCCCAGGTATCCTCGCTCGGAATGGGCTATGTGGGCGCGCCAAGCTGAGTCCCTCAATGCCATGCATTTCCTTGACCTGCTGCATACGAGTGGTCTCATCTATTTCGAGATGTGGATTTCAATTTATGATGTGCTTGCGCATGGCCTGTTGAATCTGTCGTCAAACGCCCGCAGGCCACCTCAGGAGACCATTCGAATAAGAATGACCAGCTAGTTGTGCCAGTGACGTGAGTTAGTTTAACATAATTGTGATTACGAAGTAGGTTGGTTTGGTTCCTTCTTTAAGATGTCCTGCGTTGTAAATTTAGCTTTCAGCACGCACACGCTGCTCTTGTGTTTGGTGATATTGCTCTAAGGGTAGACCTCAAGTTAGAATTGCTAAACATCCATTATTCTGAACTCGAGATCGCCACGACATTCTCTATCTCAGTAAGTGTCTCACATCTAGACACAGCCGAGCAACCGTCACACAAGGGAAAAGCACTCTACGACCGTCAACTCCTTTTGGGAATCGTCTGCATTGCGCAGCCTATCTGGTTCGCGGTGGAGCTAGAATCCGAAACGCGGCTCTTACCAGTCCATGGTGAAGATCACTGGAATGCGAATGATGATGGTTCCCGAAAGGACGAAACGGTCGTACAGTGCCTTTCCGGGCGTCTGATGACTGTCTGACTGGGTCTAGATATGCTGAGCTTATACTATTCATATCTCTTTACTGCTCCCTAGTAACGTTTCTTCCACGCCAAAATGGAGTGATGTTCGGCCGGTTCAGCCTTGAGCTACATTCACAATGAAGCTAAGCGATTGAATTTCCATCACGCCTGTCCCAAAAGCACCAGGCGATTTCGGCTTCACAATTTCACCTGTCCAATGTGCTTAAATGAATGTAGTAAAATCGCTGAATTTTATCCACACGACATATTTGTCACAATGATCAACGCTGAGCCACTACTCTTTTTGATTTGTGTTGGCTACGGAGTTCGGAGATGTGGGGTGTGAAGACGCTTTTTGGCGAGTTCCACATTTCGGCCTCTGCTCTCAGTTAGATTAGCTGTACTGGAAGCCGCGTGAAATATTGCTCAGTCAATCGCAAATCAGACGGAGGAATTCCATGTACTGGAAGAAAGTCAGAAACACTGCACCATGAAAACACTCGCCATCACCATTACGTGATAAGTTAAACGTAATTTGTGTAAAAATGGCAGAAAATCGCTTACTCGGTTCAAACATCTTTTAAACTAACCGAAAAACCAATGGAAGTGAATTTTTGCTGCTTTTCTCAGAGGCAAAAATTTTTGTTCAGTTTTCGAAAGCGAACAAACAAACTAAGTAATCAGTATGCAAATTACCCTCTAAAATTCCAAAATTTTTGCCCACAGGATTTCCTGTAACTGTCATGGCTTTTGGGTTGTGAGCGGCGCAAATTGCGTGATACTCCGTACTTATTTCCATAAGGATTTCGTATTAACGTTGTTGTCATTAGCAACTTTTGGAAACAGTTGTTCAGCCTTGTTTTGACTAAATACCTGGTGCCAAACGTTAGGTGTTCTAGTAAATGCTACAAAACCTCCTAGTTGTTTCGACTCCATTCGGAACGGGTGAAACGTTCTTCACCGATAGGACCCAACGCGCAGGGTAGCGAAAAGAATTCAGCTCGGTATGGCCTATAAAACTTAGCTGCTAGGCGTGTGTTCATACGAACTGCGACTGTGGACGATACGCGTAACATCGTGCGACTGCACTGAGGACCAAAAAATTAAAACTATCCGATAGCAAGAGTTTGTTTCTTGACTCAGCGCCAGAGGCGTAGCATGCGAGAGACGGTGGCGGTACGCCCCTTGCGGCATGATACAGGCGCGGCAATTTTAGTAGCAACAAGTAGGCTACAGTGATATTACGAGACAACGTGCTGGAACGCGCTCGTGTGGCTGACATTATGAAGTTGTGCCAGGAGATAATGCAGTAGGAATTTTATATATATATATATATATATATATATATATATATATATATATAATTCTTATTGCATTATCTCCTGGCACAACTTCATAATGTTCTAGATACACGGCACATGCCAAATATATGCACCCGTTATTTCTGCAATTTCTTCACATGACCAAATAATCTCAGCACCAAGTTCGCCGCAATATATCCTTGATCCATCAACCCC